>JABUQX010049944.1:22500-30000 GCA_015478945.1 Trachelipus rathkii
TCTTTTTATTTTTGGCAATGTTGTGTGGGGGTTTTTTTTTTTTTTTTTTTTTTTTTTTTTTTGTTGTTTTTTTTCATAGATCTATTAATTCCCTTTAAAATGCATTTTGAATTTTGATTCTGGCATAAGTAACCCAAAGTTATCAGTCGTTGAACAGAAGTGAGTATTCGCGGAACCCTGCCAAATTGGGGGGGGCTGTTTCTTGCAGCCCCTACTTCAAAATTGAACCTAATATTTTCAGGGGAGTGAGTTTTTGTGCCAAAATGAGTTTGTATACCAAATTTCATTAAAATCGGAGTCGGGTGCAACTCACCACCTGATTTGTCAGAGAATGCACCTATTTTATGGTAGATATGCTACTCAAAATCCGTAATAATTTGGGTTTTAACTTTAAGTTACCTCGCCGTTACTATTTTTTCTATCACATATAAATGAAGTTTTGAGTTACTTTGTCGATTTCGAGTTTCAAGCGTTATTAAATAAAATATGCCATTAATTTTGATTTTAACTGTAGGAGAGGGTCAATCTTGCTACATCTTCTGCTAATATTATGCAATATAGTCTCTTATGTGTAAATGAATTTATCAAACTTGGATTTTATTGATATATAATTCAAATGTGAGGTTAACGATATTAAACCCTACAACTATTAATTAAATAAATATATGAGTCACAGTCTTCATGTTGAATGAACTGAGAGTTTTTAAGTATTAGTAATACATTCCGCGGTTGTAAGCAAATCATAAAAGAGGACGTTTTGTTGCTACTATCCTGCACTTTTCTTCTAACATTTATGAGAATGCTGAGGTGAGATGCTCAATTCAAATGGTTTAAGAACCGATATGGATGGGAAGTAGCCTAGTCATGATGTTATGGAATAACAGAAATAAATGAGTGTCCAGACTTACACCAAGTATGTTTTCAAGGAGTATGCAAGGATAACCCAACTGATGTTTAGCGTTAAGATTACTCAATATTAGCATTTTAATACGAATATAGTATTAATAAAGATCCATTTTCAAATAGAGGACAGAGAACAAGCAGAAATCATATTATGTACTACTTTTTACATGTAGAGAAATGTCACACTTAACTTTTAAAGTCGACGTTCAAGCCTGTTCGTCGTTGCCAATAGAAAATAAAGGTTTTCATTGCTAGGTTCACCCTGGCAGACAAATACAGAGCATCTCGTTTCATTTGGGGTGTGTGCAGCGATCACAATAATGCCACCGCATCTTCAGTGCTCCCTGATGTAAAGATAATTTATCTTTTTTCTATAGCTGTTTTAATATAGGATAACCAATAACAAGATGAAAAAGTTACATGATACTAATTTTGAATTATTTCCACGAGATTTCGCCATTAACTGACAAACATTGCATTAATTCAACCGTAATAACACTCTTTCAGATCATTCTTACCTCTGTTTTAAACAAGAGCTGCTTAATATATGTTCTGCATCTTCTCCACTTCTCATGACCGCAAAAAATTTAAGTCTTATCCTACACAAACTAAATAAATGGCCTATAAAAGGAAAAATAGTTTAAGAAAATCGTAGGAACATATTTATTTACTTTTGATATATAATTTAAATGAAATAAAATAATATCTAAATTAACTGGTTCAGTGATAATGTACAAATAAGTGCAATATTTCACATTCACAATCCGATTTAAACAGAACATTCTATGAATGGTTAATGTTCACACATTCTCAAAACTGCATTCAGGTGAAGGTAAGTATGAAAAATTTATAGCAACATATCGAAACAAGTAAAGAGGCAAGTAAATTTAGAAAGGAGATTGCAAAAAGGATTGGGGAAAATGTAACTTTGAAACACAAACCTAGTAAAGACCAGGTAATGATGTACAGGTTTAGTAACGTCAAAAGGGACAGGGTCTTGCTGAAATATATATGAAGGATCTAAAAAAAAGGATGGGGTATCACAGGACGCAATGGATGACCTATCTCATACAAGTTTATCAATGGTAAAAGCGCAAAACAAATAATCATCAAGTTACAAATCTACGTTGTGTGAAAGTATAATAAGAAATAAAAATAAACTATTATTATAAAGGTAAAAAATATCGCAAAGCTACATCACAGATACAGGTTTTAATAGTTGAATTGAAAGTTTTGTTTTTGTGGAATAAAAGTCATTATGGCATGATAAATTTGAAAGGTATTACGGAGAACGAAACTTTGAAAGATAATAGAGACGTTTGAAGTAAGCAGTAAAATAAGTGTTTTATCAGAACAGATCCATAACAATGAAACAATTACGGAGAATAGGTGTCATTTTTCAACTGTACACTAATCCCCTATTCCACTCCTTCGACCCTATTGACGTATCTCTTATAAAAATATAAGCATTACAACATAATATGTTGGAGATCTCACATCATAAAGGAGTTTGTCTCCAAGAAAGATGAGAATTCTGTTTGACTTGCATAAGTTTTTCTTTCATATTGATTATTCAAGAAGAAAAAGGCTCTCCTTCGCTTTGTATATGGTACTGTTGTGAAACCTGGAGATGGTTCAGTTTCATCTAACATCTGAACAGGGTCAACTCTAAGGTTAAATAATAATCTTTAAAATAATAAAAGAATAATTCAATATCAAATTAATAGAGTTGACTCTTCATAACTAAGTTGGAGATCTTTCCCTTTCTGAACGTACTACAGCGGTAGGAATTTGAGAGCCTCAACTGCTTGTATTAATGACCTTTATGAAATTCTTGCAGCACGAAGGTACCTATATAATCGCATGTGTAAATTTTGTGTAGAGATTGGCAATCGCAGTTGGGATTGCAGTAGTGATCCCTTCCAGCAACATCTGTGATAAACTAGGGACTCTCCGCTACTTTGTTTTCTCCCACTGAATACAACAACTATCACTTTAAAGGTAGTATCTGCGAGTGCATGAGAGCTCTACTCAAATTGCATCAGGAATATATATATATATATATATATGATATATATATATATATATGAACACCCATATAATATATATATATATATATATATATATATATATATATATATTATATATGAATATATATATATAATATTATATATATAATATATATATATATATATAAATAAAATATATATATATATAAATATATCACTATATATATATAATATTATATAATTGTTAAACACCGCAGAGAGAGAGAGAGAGAGAGAGGACGAGAGAGAGGAGAGAGAGAGAGAGAGAGAGAGAGAGAGAGAAGAGAGAGAGAGGAGAGAGAGAGGAGAGAGAGAGAGAGAGAGAGAGAGAGGAGGAGCAGAGAGAGATGAGAGATATTATTAATTTTGGGGTATTAAATTTATGAGTGAATAAACATGTAACCCAAAAAAAAACATTTCCGTTTCAACGATTATAATTTAAATATTATTATTATATATTATTATTATTATTATTATTATTATTAATTATTATTATTATTATTATTATTATTATTATTATTATTATTATTATTATTATCAATTATTATATTATTATTATTTATTAATTAATAATTAATTATATTATTATTTATATTATTATTAAACCGATTTTAATTTATTATTATTATTATTATTATTCTTATTATTATTATTATTATTATTACCTCAATTTAGTATTTACACACACACACAATATATATATATATTAATATATATATATAATATATATATTATATATATATATAATATATACTATATATATATATATATATAAATATATATTATATATTATATATATTAATATATATAATATATATATATATATTATTATATTATATAATATATATATAATATTGGGATGGAGCGAGATACCAAAATTTTCGCTGACCAAACTTTTCGGTTTGCCAGATATCGATACCAGCATATATTATATTGGTATAGCAACCACAACATAATTGAAAAATAATTAATGGGTAATAATGACTGAGAACAGCTACCTATTAGTAATGTCTAGTTACATGTGGATCTTCAGCATTTTTTATAAAATAATTTTAATAAATAAAAAAAATTTGAGGCTCTTAGGTATTTCGCGGCTACATTTTATTTCTTCTATTTATCAATACTTTCGAACGAGTTAAGAATTAAAGTTAAAAAAAAAAAAAGCTTTACAAAAATAGTTTTAACGTGTTCTTTTTCATTTTAGTTTTAATATTTGTTTTTTGTTGAAAATTTTTTGTAAGCTTTTATTTATTATTATTATTAATTATATTTATTATTATTATATTATTGTTATTATATTATTATTATTATTATTTACCTTTAATATGAATGTTTTTTTTCTAATTTCTTTTATTTTCATTCTTCGTTTATTTAACTATTATAATTTTTGGGAGTATTTTTATTTTAAAAAAAATTCCTACCCCCCCAACCCCGGATCAAAAATTAAAATATAAAAATATCAAATATCAATTTATTATATTATTATTATTATATATATAATATATATATATTATATATATATATATATATATTTTTATTATTTACTTATAATTTATATAATTATATATTTATTATTATTATATTATTTGTTTATTATTATGTATTTTATTATAAAGAACCGTTAAAACCATTTTTTAAGGCTTCACAATTTTTACATTTATATCTAATTAAAAAAACTCGTCGGAATATGTTTAATTCGTAGAAAAAAGTGAACTGTAAGCGCGAAATAACCTAAGGTCCAAATTTAACTTGAGTGAAAAAATGTTAGATTTTAAATAATTGAGATTTTTTAATTCTGGTTCGCAAAGATTCTGTAATTACTAAAATACTGTCACTAGAAGAGCACAGAACAGAAGCGTCGGTAAAGGACAGACGTTTTTTGTCCCCTTTCAACGTCAACGCGTTTTTGAGGAGGAATGTGGGTGAAATTTTATCATGTACCCTAGGAATTACAAAGTAAATAATACAGAACAACATAAAAAATTTACAGAATTATTCAAATACAGAAATTATGAAATGAATTGTAGGATTGCATAAATCGAGAAGCAAAAGTCTTTAAACGTAGGAAATTCGCGAAGACTCCAAAACGTTAGTGACATGAGATACAGCAAGAACCTAAGACCCAAATGGGTGCGACCAGGAAACCTAACCTAACCTTACTTAACTTACCCCCTTAACATAACTTTAACTTAACTTAACATAATTAACTTAACTTAACCTAACCAACTTAACTTAACCTAACAAACCTAACCAAATAGACTTACTTAATTCTAACCTAACCTAACTTAACTAAGTTTACCTAACCTAACGCCTGCTGCGGGCGTGGACAGGCAAATTTTTTTGATATTGGTCTCTGTCTCCTACCTTTTTCCTGATCGATCCATTTGGGCTAGTGCCCTTACAGAACCCGTTGCGAATCATAAGGGGAACATTCATTGTTTGGCTAAAATTGTAAGAGGGTATAATAGGGTTGGTTTTTTGAGCGCTCAAATGAACAGATTTCGGTTAGGAGAAAGGAAGAAGAAGAAAGGTTTAGAGGACGAAAATGATGTTCTATAAAGTGAAAATTAAAATAGTGCAAAGTAAATGTTTCAGATAAGAATAAAGAAAGAAAAACAATAACAGTTAACTCGGCAAGTTCGAGACTGCGCCTTTAGGCTAAGGTTTCACAGGATTACTTTCTATTATTAAGGGCAAGTTTTTTCTTATTGAACATAGTTGCGTGAGTAAGTGGATACCGCAAGAATTAAAAAAACCTCACTAGTTGATGAGGCCAAAATATGTTACGGAGGCATGGGCCCCGGAGAACGTGCAGTAAATGCACCTGCGGCAGTTCATTAGTAAATAGCTGATAAGCCAGCCTATGTGCGTCGATTTACTGCTCGAAATGGAACCTGTCCTATTCACAGGAGTTACTCTTTTTCTACTACGGTGTTCATTCTGTCGCAGAAATTAACTAGTATATAGCCACCTTCCTTATTAAGTGGGTTTTATTTCGTGGCAGTTAAAAAATGCTCTTAGGAACGTAAAAATACCTGTCTGGTGAAGTCTATCGCACTTTGAATATAGTAGAGGGCATATGGCACTCACTCTATTGGGACGTGCATTGTTTCTCACCTTCTAGTTAATTAGTGCAAATAGCAATTGAAAAATATCTTACATCTCTCTTTGCATCGCAAGGATGACCCCAGTCCCCATGGACGATATACGCTATGAAGGGTCCGCAGTGGTATACTATTGTCTAAATGAATTCGAAGAGCCCAATGCACGCTTGAGTCTGACCTACCACTCATTGTCCAAAGCGTAGCAACTTCACAAAGACACGGTTTATTCTTTAGGTGTTCTAAGGTCATTTTTTACCTGCAGAAAAATAACCCAACTTCACGCCAGCATGGCGTGGCCGTCAATAAAGATCGAAACTTAGTAACTCTCTTTTTGCAGAATGATTAAACGGTAGTAGACTACCCTACGATCCACTGGACCTCGGCGAGCACGGTACACATGTTTGGTGTAAGGTCTAACAGAGGTATAACCTAGGTCCGCTAGTCATTGCTTTATATTTTCTGATAAATAATACCTGAGCCAGTGCATTACTGGTACGTGAGTTTCTCAGGCCATGCGTGCGTTTCACGCAGCACACTCATACACTAGAGGGATCTCGACAACTAGATAGCTGATCACTACTATAATTGGTCATCATCACGCAATCTATGTCTCGCACAATTAATAACGTTTGAAACAACATAAATTTTACGGCATTACAAAGATATAAGATCCTAAGAGAATAGTATTATGTTTTACCGGACACACATCGCTCGGGTTCAAGTTCGTGTGTGGCGCGTCGGTGGCATTACCGGCTAGTATTTGCTTCCTTTTTTCTTATCTACTGAAACATTTACTTTGCTCTTTAATTTCACTTTAGAATATTTTCCCGTCTTCAAACCATTCTCGTTTCTTCTCTCCTTCCCTGAAATTCTTCTCGTTATTGATGCCGACTTATTTTCAAATATAGCTCACAACACTTATATCCTGCTCTGATATTACTAATCGTATCAGCCAAGACGTACTTGTATGCAAAACAATATATAGGTAAGATAATCGAACAACAGGTCCACAGCGTTAAGTGCGTAATATGAGGGTAAGAACATTTATGTCGGAGGGAAATCGTTTACAGGGTTGTCTCTGTGGATCATCGGGTCCCAAAGCAGTCATTTATTAAATCTACGCTTAGATTAGTGAAGTTTTTTAAGTCATTTTATATTGACGTAATTGAGTACACTCCCCGCCTCCTTGAAATGTAGGGGCCTGGCCCGTCAAGCGGTGGTATGATAGATACGAAAAATTATAGCCGTTAAAATTTATCTGTATTGCCGTCTTGGGATCACTTCCTGCTCGTACTCCGATGTACAAATCTATAAACCCATATAAATCTATCAACATCTATTTACATATATGATGAAAAAAAAAAAAAATACATTTATAGTGCATAAACAAAATTCTTACATTATTTTAAACGTTAGGCATGTCTTGGTATTTTTTCTGTGGCGAG
>JABUQX010049944.1:35000-44794 GCA_015478945.1 Trachelipus rathkii
ATACTTATATTTTATATATATATAGATATATTATATTTATATATATATATCTACTATATTATATATATATCTCTCTTATATATATATAATTTCTATTTTTTATGATAATTTTTCTTTAGGAAGATTATATTTCATTTGTTAGCCTTTTTTCCATTGCTTTTTAGAATCTATGATATCTTGCAGAGATTTTAGACAAAATTTAATCTTTCAAGTATGTTATTGTTTTTTGCTTTATGTTAATAAGGTAGTTCTTCAATTTGTTCTCCTGTCATAAAACAAGGTCTAAAATGAAGAGATTTAATTTTATGCAAAGTTAATTAAAATATAAATTTTGATGCATATATATTAGTTTATACACTTTTTTTTCTTTTTGCAGGCATTGGTACTTTACAATTAAAGGCCAGAAATATTGAGCCTAACAAATTATTGTATCCCACTGATGCCACGTAACTGGAAAGACTTAAGTAACGTTCATGTTGGTGAAGAATTAAAAATCACTGTTGCTCTCTCTCTCAGAAAGTTAATAATGAATGATAAACAAAAAGGTAATACATAGTGCTCTGTCAACATTAATTTTGCTTTATTAACTCTTTTCATAACTATTTTTACTAAAGCCATTAAAGAATACTGTATATAGCTATATGATGTCTTGATTGGAAAGTAATTCAACCTTTAGGTGTTAACATAAAAGCTTAGTTATGGTGTTTCTTCAAATTATTTTCTCATTTAAAAACTCGTATGTTCCATGTGACATACTCAAAAAACAAATTTTCTTACCTAGCAGTTCTTTGTCTCATTTATCACATCTATTTTGATCTCATCAGTCCTCCAACCTCTTACCTTTCATTGGCAATCTTCAATTTATGTAACACCAAAAATCATATGAAGGCATGCCAGGTGAAAAGAGGGCCTGCCTTGTGTAATCATGACTGGCACAGTCTAACATGTCCCTTTTGATGTCATGGTGATCTTGTTCCTTGAATACGATAAGCTTTAACACAAATTTTGCTACAACCAAGTGCTTGCCTAGATATGTTGTCAGAGTTATTTGTGTTGAACTACATCCAGTGCCAAATTTTTTTCCAATTCTCATATTGTGATACACTGATTTTTCATCAAAGTATATATACAGTTTCTTAGTTACGGTACTTCCAGATTTCAACTTGTGGAAGTCCTGCTTGGTAGTTTGTTACTCTTTACTGTTTGGCCACTTTTGAATCAATTGTACCAAAGTTTATTTTACTCTACACCCTTTGCTTTATCATTAAGGGCTACTGAATCGTATATTGCAAGCACCAAGTTTTTGACAATAGTTAATGTCATAATATTGCACAATTTGTTTAGTGAGTGCAGCACAAAAAAATTATATGACTAGTAAGGAATTGATATACACTCAGACAACATTCATATGCGACTGAACTGATCTGCATATTACTGGTACTGTTTTTCAAGAAAACAAATAAGGTCCAATACTTTCCAATCAGATCTTATATATATATGAGCAGAGTATATATTATTATTATATTATATATATATATTATATATATTATATATATTACATATATAGTATATTATGTTATTATTATTATTATATATATATACATATTTAGCATATATATATTATATATATATATATATTATTATATATTATTATTATTATATATATATATATTATTATTATTATTATTAATATATATATATATATTATTTATTATTATTATATATATATATTATTATATTATATATATATATATATATATATATTATATATTATAAAAATATATTTATATATTTTATTATATATATATATATATATATATATATATATATATATATATATATATATATATCAAAAAAAATATAATTCGTATATATGTATAGATATATAAAGTATATATATATATATATATATATATATATATATATATATATATTTGAGCATATATATATATATATATATATATATATATATATATATATATATATATTTATATATATATATATATATATATATATAAATATATATATATATGTATATATATATATATATATATATATATATATATATATATATATATATATATATATAAGTATATATATATATATATATATATATATAAGGTTATATATATATATATATATATATTTCCTATATCCCTGTGCGTGGGGGCAAGAATTCCCACAGCGAATGTTCAGCTTGTCGTGGGAGGCGACTAGCATAATGGTGGTTGGGTCGGGAACCCACTACCCCTTGTCTTCTTTCTATAAATGCAAATGCATGTCTTGAACGTGGTCGTGACCGCCATAAGTTACTTTGTATCTTTTAGACATATATGAATCATCTGGGTACATGAGATGTTAAGAGCAATTTAGGGTGGAGAGGTGATGGATGTATTTAAAAAGGGTAATTTGATTTGCTTGCTGTGACTGAAACAAAGATGAAAGGAAGTGGTGAAGAGGAGTGGTGTGGGGTGAAATGTGTGTCTGCTGGAGTGGAGAGGAATGAGAAGGGGAGGGGAAAGGAGTTACAGTTCTGATGAGTGATTTGTGTCACAGCTATGATGAAATCTAATGGTTAAATTTAAGTTTGGAAAGGTCAAGGAATGTGTGGTTGTAACATACGGATGAGGATGATGTTGAGGAGTGGGTGACTTTCTGGTGTAATCTGAATGATGTTTTGGACAGTGTGAATAGGAGCTTCAGATTGATTATGTTGGGCAACTTAAATGGTTGGGGTTGGAGGAGAAAATGTGAGAATGGTAGGATGGTGATTGATTCCTGTGAGGAGAGAGGTATGTGTGTAAATAATAAATTCTTTGGGCACAAAAGTATTCATAAGTATACAAGAGTTTGGTTAGGCAGAGATGGTATTGAAGTGAAAAGTATGATTTATTTTGTGTTGGTGAAGATGATGTTAAAATATGTTATTTATTTTAAATTAGTGAGGGGGTTGGGAATAGGAATATCAGATCAATTATGTTGTTTTATGTTAGATTAAGTTAATGGGGACATGGATGGAGAGGAAAGAGATAAGGATGGAAGTGGGGAGAATTGAGAGAGAGAAATTAAGTGAACAAAGTTATATGGAAAGTATGTGAAAACACTCGAAAATAAATCAGTTGAATGTGAATAAGATGAAACTGAACAAATCTGCACCAAATGAAAGAAGTCTTTGTTAGTAGTGTAAGAAAAGTATGTGGATGTGCTAAAGTGGGAAGTAAGAATGTCAATAGGAAGTGGTGGAATGAAGAGGTGATGCAAGTGGTTAAAAATAGAGAAATAGGCTTTGTTGAATGAGGTCTCAAAAGAAAGGTGTATGGAAATTCTTTAGGAAAAAGCAAGACTATAAGTTACATACATGGATGAAAAAGAGGTAAATGAGCAGTTTGGAAGGAGGGTGAATGGAGACTTACAAGGGAATTGGAATCTCTTTTGAAAGGAAGTACAAAAGGTTAAGAAAGAGAGTAAGGGGAATCTTAATAGAATAGTGAATATGGATGGTATTCTCGCAACTGGTGAAATGGATGTGAGGAGAGTAACATTGACAGTAATGAAAAGGTGATAGTGAAAGTGTGTGGGTTTGATCTTTGATGGTGTAAGAAGAAATAGGTATTTTGGGGATAAAGTAATAGGTAGAGTGAGAAACTTGAAGAATGGTAAATCAGCAGGTTTAGATGGAATTAATGGTGAAATGATCAAGAATGGAGGCGAGATTGTGATTGACTGGATATGGAAGTTGTGTAACAAAGCGTTTATAGAGGGTTTTGTTCTGAAAGATTGGAGTACTGCAATAGTACCCTTATATAAGGGTAAGAGAGATAAGGGTAACTGTAGGAATTATAGGGGAATTAGTTTATTTGAGTTTTGTAGGGAAGATATATGCTGGTATTTTGGTTGAAAAAGTGTGCCAAGTAACTGATTAGCGAAGAGCAATGTGCATTTGGAAGTGGTAGTTGTGTAGACCAAATTTTCACATTAAAACAAATGATTGAGAAAATGAGAGAGAAGTAGAATAAATTGTATTTAGGTTTTATGGTCTTCCAACAGGCATATAACAGGATTAATAGGAAAGCTCTGTGCCAGGTGTTAGTGATATATGGTGTTGGTTGTAGGGTTCTGAATGGAATCAAAAAGTATGTATGACGTTAGTGAAGCGTGTGTAAGAATAAATGGAGTTAAAATTTAATAGTTTAATATTAATATTGGAGTGAGGCAATAATGTGTTATGTCTTTAATTTAATTTATTTAATTTGTATATGGATGGTGTGATTAAAAAATTATAGGTGTCAGGGAATGTGTTAGACTGATGAAGATTGGAAGAGTGTGGAGGGTGCCCTGCATATTGTACACTGATGATTTGGTTTTGTGTGGCAAATTTGAAGAGAGTTAGAGAGGATTGGTAGGGGGCTTTGCCAGAACGTGTGAAAGAAGGGGTTTGAAAGTAAATGCAGATAAAGGTAGGGTGATGGTGGTGAGTGATTAGAGTCTGCAGTGTGAAATCATGTTGGATGGTGAGCAATTGGGGAAAAGTATCTGAGTTTAAATATTTAGACTATATGTTAGATGAAAAGGGGAACGGATGATGCAGAGTGTAGTAGGAAAGTTGTGAATGGTAGGAAGGTGGTTGGTGCAATGAAATTCTTGGTGAATACAAACAGACTAAGTTTTGAGTGCGCTAGGTTTTCTACATGTGGGTATGTTGTTACCAGTGTTAATGTATAGTAGTGAAAAACTATGGTGTGGATTAAGAGGTATCTGATCTAAGATACAATCTGTTTAGATGGACAATCTTATTGGTGTATTAGGTGTGAGAAGAATTGATATGAGGAATGAACGTGTTAGGGAGTTGTTTGGTGTGAAGAAGGCTGTGAATAAGAGAATATGGTTTGGTCATATAGAAAGGATGGGTGATAGTAGGTTAGTTAAGCAGATGTATAGTGGTGAGTGTGCTGGGAATTGACCTGCTGAAGAAAAAGTGGATTGACTCAGTAAAGTTGATCATTAATTTACCTATTAAAAATCTTTTATTTTTGTTTTGTGTGCTTATTTATTGACTTTTTTTTTATTGATTTTTTTTTGTATCATATTCCTAAATTTGAGTAATATATCAGTTACATAAAGTGAGAATCTTTCCTTACAGAACTCGAGTTCCCTTCTTCTCTAACAGCTGAAGAAAGAAAATATATTCATATTGTTTCACAGAATTATGGACTACAGAGTAAAAGTCGTGGGTAAGTTTAATTCTAAAGTATTAAATAGGCCTATTTAAGATAATAGCATTTTTACAAGAAATATTTATGATTATTCTGATAAGATGAATAGATTATTATTTTCTTTGCATATTATTTTACAATTGAAGTTTGCAGCTTAACTTCTTATTAAAGTAGAGCTTAATAAAAAACATTTACTAGATGTGCCAGTAAAGTAACAATTCAGTTTTTTTCTCAAAAACTGGCAAGCTAAATATGTGTCAAACTGAAAGCTCCCTGACCACTATACATACAGTGAAGATTTGTAATTCTAATATTTGTGTGACTCTACTACATAAGAAAAACGAAGAGCTTTATACCATCTAGCATTTCACACAAATAAAGGAAGGTGCAACCAAAACATACTAAAAAAATCCAATCGGTGATGAATCTATATCTTGTGCTATGTGGAAGGGAAAGTAGTAGTATTGCTTAAGCTTTATTGTGGCTGTCAAGTCGCTTCAAGGTGGGAAATTTAACATTAAACTTATAAGGCTTTCATCCATCATAATAGAGGTTTGATAAAGTATATTATAGTGTTCAAATAATTTTGAGCCATGATTCTATTAACAAAATCTCACAGTAGAATTAAAGTTGAGGAAAATATTAACAAGATGTTTCAAAAAATTGTAATGATCATGACTGCGTCTACACACTATGTTGATGGTTTGTGAATTTCTCACAAGAGAGTCCATTCTAATACCTCAACAATCGATCAGTCATCCTGCTGCGACTTGTTCCTCTTGTTCCTCAAGTTGACAAAAGTGTTCTGAGAGTCAACAATGAAAGATAAACTGTGACAAACTTGAATGTGTAACACAAGGTTTCCTACTCTGCTATGAAGTTTGGAAAACTCTCCGCTCATGTGCTTTTTGGCTGATTGGTGTTATTTTGAAGCATAATTGTATTGTTTATAATTAATAATTGAATACATATTTTTAAATAAATAATTTTCATCAAGTTTCTGGCAAGCATATTTTGGTGTAAATTTTCATATATGATTATAGCAATTTTAACTGTAGATTTATTTATTTTTGTATTAGAGCAAAAATTCAAAATGAAATGACAAACACTTTTTAATTTTTCTTGTACTGGTAACTGATAATTTTTTTTTTTTTTTACAAATACAGAAAAGGTTCGATGAGGTTCTTAACAGTGTATAAGAAAGATGGATCAACTATTATGAGTAAAGAGGCTATTCTTCAGTTGGGAGACGTTTCACGATCAACAATTTTGAGCCTTTTGCAGAGGTGTCCTGTAACAAATAAAGAAAGGCAAGATCTTATACCAGGAACAGAAAAGGATAGATTAATGAATCCGGAGTGTAAGTGATTTCTTCTGTTATCTAACTTTCTGATTTGTTTATGGAGAGGCTTAAAAGTTGAAGATATTCACTGTTCAGGGGAATAAATTGGGGTGTCATTGTCACTTGCTTGAAGCAGCAATTCATTGATATGATTAGATGTTATTTTCCATTGAAGATGGTGACTCTGAGTTAGATGAAGGAAAGTTATTGTATTCCCCCTGTTATTTCTTTAGATAATTTATATTCCTTTCTTTTGACTGGGCTTTAAAGAGTTTGGCTTAACATTATTATTATTATTATTATTATTATTATTATTATTATTATTAATTAATTAATTACTTAATTAAAGAACTTTATAAAGACTATTGTAGAAAACAATAAAGTAATCCTCTTCAATTTACCTTGTTTTGCCCCAATGATGAATTCTGACTAGCTATTGTACAGCGTGTGTAAAAATGTGTTTTTATTTATCATGTGTGTTATGTTTGACCCTTCTTACTTTCTTTATGAAGGTCCTTGCTTCCAAATATTTCTTATTCTTCTAATTATTTGGATTTTTTCTTTTATAGCTAGAAATTCCTTAAAATTGTATATAGTCTTCTTGAATTCTTTTACTTAATTTATCCCTTTTTTTTAATATTAAGATTAATTAACTTCAGGGGCTGTTTATAAAGCTAAACATAAAATTAAATTCTTTTTTATATCGTCTGGAAAATTAAGAAAAATAAAAGAAAATTAATAGTGTTTCCAAATTTGATTTCCTATTTCTTCCTTAAAAACGAAGCAAAATATATATAATAACAATGAAAACATACAATTATACCAATCATGTATTTTACCTTTTTCCTTTTATTTCTGAAACATTATCCTGTATTTCAGAATCCTTTGCTTTTTCCTTTGTCAAAATATCAGCTAACTGTTGATAATGATTTTGCCAAAAATGCAAAAACATTATGGTATTGCTAAATGGTAACCTATATGTTTAATACAGTACATTTATTTAATTAAATTAATCTGAAAATTTTCTCAAAATTACAGAAATATAATGTGCGTTTTATTGGTTAGTTAAGGTTGGTTTTCCTTAGTGCATTAGGTCTTTTTTTGGGGGGGTTTAATTTTTATTGCCAACCAACCTTTTATTGGATACAATTTCAGGTTTTCATTCCTCCATCTCCTATCAGTTGCCCGATTTTAACCGTTCAGATATATATCATTTAAAGTTCTATTCCATGGGTATTCAATGATATAAAAAAAAATATGGCTCTTTAAATAAAGTTATAACTTGTGTTGAGTTCATGACCTTTGACATTGACTGACTAAAAAGACAACTTAAAGAAAAAAATGAAATTTTTTTGTTTACATATATGCCTTCTTTATGTTAAAAATTCAGAGTAGGACATGTATTGGTTCCATTAGTGTTGATGTTTTTAATAATTAGACTACTTAATTTTTTGACAATTTTTTTTTCAAAGATCCCGAAGATTTCAGAAGGCTAGGCAATGATAGTGACATTGTTAATAAACTTTATAACTATTTTTTTTAATGTATATGCTTATCTTAAAATGGGGGATAAATGTTAAAAAATACAAAAGTTTTCAGGTTTAGAAAGAAAGAAAAAGAGGCATTACCAAATATAACCAATTAAACTATTTCTCCCAATATTTAAATGTTTTCATAGGGAAATAATTTTTAATGTGATATTTTAGTCGATATCAAAATTAAAATAAAAAACATGGAATTCTCATAGTCCGGGAGCACAATGGAAAAAAAGGCTCCCTGTAGCAAAGTTAATGAAGGGAAGGTACCAATGGTGTCATTTTAAGGTAAAAAAAAAAATTGAAAATCAGATAGATAAGGACCAAGATAAGGCAGTTTGTTTATAGTGAAATGACGGCCATCTTGGATTACATCACCACAGTCATAGTCATACACAACACCTGTGAGAGTGCCACCATGGAAATTATCACACTACATGTTTTTACCATTTAAATGGCGCCACTAGTACCTTCCTTTCATTATTAACTTTGCCACAGGAAACACAATGCTCCCGGACTACCATGTTTTTCCATAATAGTCTTTATATTTTTATCTTTTACAGTGAGGGACTTAAACTTAGTTCGGTCATTAGGTCGCTTGACGCCTGGTCCACCACAAGTACCACCTTTGCCAGGTCATAGTGAAGTAACAGCAGAAGCTCGTAAGCTTCCAGTTTGGAATATGAAGGATCAACTTCTAAATGCGATTAATCACAATCAAGTTATTTTAGTCCGGGGGGAGACAGGGTCTGGAAAAACAACTCAGGTTTGCCATTGCATATTTTATTTAACTCACTATAAAGGAATTTTTTACCCATTATATATATATATATATATATATATATATATATATATATATATATATAGTGATATATATATATATATATATATATATATATATATATATATATATATATATATATATATATATATATATATATATATATATATATATATCTATATATATATATATATATATAGATATATATATATATATATATATATATATATATATATATATATATATATATATATATATATATATATATATATATATATATATATATATATATATATATATATATATCATCATTATTACTATTATTTCTATATATTGACTCCCTTTAATATTAGTAATAGGTTAATTTAGGTTAAGTTTGGTTGTGTTGGGCTAAGCAGGTTAGGTTACTCCAAAATTTAATGTATTTACCTCTAGTGCTATTAAAATAACGACTACATACATTAATTATTGATTTTCGCCCCTGGAGTCAACCACTTATAAATAGCCATACATATATATTGTTAAGAAGAGAAAGAAGAAGAGAAGAAGAAGAAGAGCAGCATATATATATATATATATATATATATATATATATATATATATATATATATATATATATATATATATATATATATATATATATCTTCATCCTCATCAACAACACCATACTTATCATTATCTTCATCATCATCATCATCATCATCATCATCATCATCATCATCATCATCATCATCATCATCATCATCATCATCATCATCATCATCATCATCATCATCATCATCATCATCATCATCATCATCATCATCATCATCATCATCATCATCATCATCATCATCATCATTGAGAAAAACTCACTGGTAACAAAGAATAGATTTACTAACAAACAACAAATACACTCACCCACTATTAGAATAATCCCAGAG
>JABUQX010049945.1:0-15000 GCA_015478945.1 Trachelipus rathkii
ATAACAAATAAAATAAGAATAGTATAGTATATATATAAGATATAATTGAATAATATATATATATAATAAGTATATATATATTTATATAGTGATATATATATATATATAGTATATATTATAAGATATATATATATATATATAGTAGTATATTATATATATATATATAATTATATATTATATCATTTAATATATATATAAATGTACTATAAATATATATACATTATATTATTATATATATATATTAATATGTTCGATTATATACTATTATATATTATATATTAGTACTATATGATATTATATATATAGTGATGATATATAGTATATATACTATATATATATATATATATATATAGTATATATATTATATATATATATTTCATATATATATATTATAATATATCATGTAGTATATATTATAAATAAGGACTGTACATAAAACATCTTTCTGTACTATGTGTACGGGGCTAAGCTTTCCTCAACAATATTATCAATATAGCAAATAAAATATTTTTTGATATATTGCAAGTTCTAAATAGTTGGATGAGAAAAAAATTAAGATATGGAGCTATATATATATTTAAAAAATATAGATACACAATACAATTAAAAAATTATTTTAAATATAATTCAGTAAATAGAAAAATATTATTTATAACTATATATATAGTATATATTATACATATATAATATACTATAATATATTATAGAGTACAACATATATAAAAACCTTCTATAAAAACAATTATATCAAAGCATTATACTATAGTGTAATATACTATACTACGTATAGGGCTAGTAGGTAGTAGTATAGGTATATGATATAAGAAGTAGGGGTAGGAGGGTATATATATTTGGTAGTATGTATATGAGTATATATAGTAGAATATATTATCTAATATGATAGGTAATATATATATATATTATATACATTATATATATATATATATATTATGAGTATAATATATATTAATAGTACATATATATATCATATATTATATATATATATTATATATATATATATATATAATATATATATATGATAGTATTATTCTATATTATATACAGTTATATATGTTATATATAATATATATATATATAGTATATGATAACTATATATATAGCATATATAATATATATATAGATATTATAATATAATAAATATAGTATATATATATTATATATACTATATAAATAGTATTATATATTATAAATATATATATATTGTATGATAGTATATAATAGTATATAGTATATAATATGTATATATATAGTATTTATAGATATATATATATATATATATATATATGATATAGATACCTATAGTTATAGAATAAAATATTAATGCGATATAACAAAATATAAATATATATTATATATATAACTATAATATACGTATATGAATATATATATATAGATTATATATATATTATAATATATATATATATATCATATAAGTGACTATATATAAATATTATATAAGTATATATATATAGTATATAGTATATATATCATATTATATATTAATAATATATTATATATATAGCCTATTATACTATAAATATATATATTATATATATATTATATATATCATATATAGTACTATATATATATTATCATATTATATATATATAATATTATATATGATTGTAAATATATTATTTTACTAGTTTATATTATATATTATATGAATATATATAAGTATATATAATAATATATATAGTATTATATATATATAGTATAATATATATATTATATATACATATTATATATATATATATATAGTATATAATGATTATTATATAGTATAATAGTATTATATATAGTTATATATAGTAATATTAGAATATATAGAGTTTAAAATATATAAATATAGAATATATAATATAATAGTGATAATATATATTATATATATATATATGTATATACTTATATATATATTCATTATAATATTATATATATATTAATATATATATATTATATACTATATATATATATAATATATAATATAGTATTCATATATTTATATAATATATTATATATACTATTAGTATATATAGTAATAATAATATATTTGTAAGGATATATATGTACTATTTATTTGGATAAAGAAGTATGTTATCTACTGAATTTTTATTATAGAAGTAATAATTATATCTATATAGCAAATATTATATACAATATATAATAGTATATATATATAATATTTATATATAATATAGTAGTACTATATTATATATATATATTATATATAATATATTATATATATATTATATATATATATTATATATATATAATAATTATTTAATATATATAATATTAAATAATTATATATATATATACTATATAATATATAGATATAATAGTATATATATATCTATTATATATAATATATATATATAATATATGAATATGATGATTATAATAGTATTATATCTATAATATAGTATAATAGTAGTCGATTAGTATATATTTACTTATATAGTCGAGGTAAGCTTACTGTATGTCTATATATATATATATAAGTATTATAATGCTCGATATATAGCTACGTATATGGGATAGTATATATAAGTCAGGCTACTAGTATTATATAATTTATATATATTAATATATAATATATACTACTATATTTATAGCTATATACTATACCAGTATTTATATATAGAATAATTGAATATATTAGGGACCACGGACAGTCGAGCAATGCTGGAACTGGGTTTTCAGGAGCGCCTCATCGTGCTTGTCCTGTGAGGTGGGCGTTTCCAGATCAACACTATCTGGATGTGAGCTATCGTGCATTACTGTCTTCTCGCGTGTCTGGCCGTGTTGGTTGAGCACTTCTGGGGGTCCCCAGAGCGGGACCTTTATTCGATGTTACATTCGCCATGTACGTGGGTGAGTGGGTGTTTAGTATGGCAATACTACACTCTAAAAAATAATAACCAATTAATCATAGAGGTTCGCTCTATAATAACAATGAAGAAGATCATTAGCAACAGCATATGTAAAAGATGTAAAAATGAAGATAGTAGATAATAATAATAATTATAATAATAATGAGAGTATAGGGATAATGAATCCGAATAATAGGCATAATTAAATCATAATAATAGATATAACTGATATAATAATGAATAAAAATGATAATAATAATATAATAATAGTAATATAATAATAATACTAATAATTATAATAAATTATAATAATAATAAGGTTAATAATGGCACTACGATGAATAATAGGTGATAGCATAATAGATATAATACGAATAGATAGATATAAAAATACGATAATAGTAATCTATGATAATAATGAATGATTATAATCTATAATAAATAAATGCGACGAGGCAGATATCAGAGTATAGTATTTAATATATATATATAGCTACTATATATCTGGATATGGTGAGTACATTGAGTATAGATTCGATTACGCATACAGCACCGGTAGGTTTGTGTATTATATACTAAGAATAGTATATACTTTATAATACTATATTATATATATCAAGATATTAGTAAATAATATAAATCATAATAATATATATATATACAATATGAAATATCATATATACTTATATTATATATATATAGTATATATATATATAGTATTGTACCAGTTTGGGCGCTTACCTCGATACAGAGGGTAGGTTGGGATATATAATACTATATTATATATATATATATATATTATTTATATACTACGTTTAATATATATTATATTATAATATATATATAGTATATAGATCTATAGGTATATATATATAATAAATATAAGTATATAATATATCAATATATCAATATATATAAATATCAGTATATATAGTATATAGATTAATAGAGTGATATCAGAAGGCATGAGGACTAGTTGGCACCCATATTATTATTATAACGTTAGAGTTTATGATACAGTAGATAATTAAGTATGTATGAGGAGGTATACTTAGAGTGTACGTATTTAGTATATCAGCATGATTACGGACGAGGTTAATTATACTTAACGAGACGGGATGTACAATATAAATATTATGTAATATATTAGAATTATAGTATGAGTAGTACAAAAATAGTAATATATACAATATATATATTGAGTGCGATAATAGAATGGATATAAATACTACGGGCGTACCTTTAGCATGAATCGATTTAGGTCTGTAGTATATATTATGTAGGGTATAAGGTATGTTATTTAGAAATGGGTTTAGCCATATCAATTATAGTAGGGTCTTACGTAGTATATTATTAGGTAAGGGGATTTATATAGTATTAATTAATACTATATATATAATATTGTGATAAATACTATATTAATATATATATATATATATTAATAGTTATAAATTTATAAATACTATACTATTAATATATATAAGTAAAATATGATAGTATATATATTGTATACATATTATATAGTTATATAAAATAATATATAGAGGAGTAATTAAATATATATTTATATATAATTATATGATTCACAGCAGATAATTAATTAAGTAGTATTAATAATGTATAATTATATATAATATTACGATGAAGACTTAATAACGATAATATAGGATATTAATGGGAATAATTTTGAGTGGAGTAATAGTTAGTAATAATATGACTTTCATATTATGATGACTACTATAAATAGTATATATAGTATATATTGTATACTATGGCTGTATAGTTTTGTATAGGATATATGTAGTTGATATCATATTAACTTGTAAGATAGCTCTATTATAAATAAGTAGGCATAAATTAGGCGTTATCAGCGTAGCAGTGATAGTATACTATATATCATAGTTCTTGTTATAGTATTACTATAGTATTATATAATCGACGTATACTACATATATATATTATATGGCCGACTTGAGTGCAGTACTGCTATATCACTGTAGGTGTATCATTATTATACGTAGTATATAGGGTTGACCTATATATACAGCTAGCTAACGTAGTATGAATATATATATATATTTATGGTTATATATATATAGGGTCAAATTGTATATACTATATATATAAATATGTAAAGGTGAATATACGTACTAGTATTACATAGGTGAGCAATATATATTATGTTAAATATTGTACTTTTGGTGATCGTATTCTTTAAAAGAGTATGTTATTTTAAAATAATACTGAATATATTATAGTGTATATAGATTATATATGGTAAGTATAAGTATTGTATGATAGTATATATTAAATATTACGTACTGCGATATTTGAGAATTATCATATACCAGTAAGTAGGTTTATAGATGATTGACTGGTAGCCGCGTCCCGTATGATGTAGGGGTGAGTGGGTAGGATTATCATATGGTTTAAGTATATATATAGAACGATAGTATATTTATAGTATTAATTAGGTTACAGTATATATTAAGGGCTCTATTACGTTATATAGTAAGGTATTAATGCTGTATAGGTGAAGTATATAGTCATATAATATAGATAGTTCTATAATGATTCTTAGTATATATAAGTGTATTATTATATATACACTACTTTTTTATTAGTAGTATAACTATAATATATTATATAGTTATATATTTTATAGATTTTATAGTATATAGATATAGTATATATAATATTAATATATTAATATATATATATATTATATATTAATATATTATATTACTAATAGTATAGTATGTGTATATATATACTACTTAATATATAGTATTATATAGTTTTATAATTATATTAATTGTATATATATTAAAGTATAAATATATATATATATATATACATTATTAATTAGTAGTATATGTATTGATTACAATATTGAAGATTGAATATACTTAGATATATATATATAATATCATAGTTATATATAAGTATATAGTATAATTATATATATTATATATATCATAGTATATATATATATGTATTACTATATAAAATATAGTTATATATATGAGTAACATTAGTAAGTAAGTATATATATAATTATATATATTAGTACATATATATATATATTATATAGGTTAATATATCAGTATAGTAATTAGTATATAAGTCGGTATAGTATATATATAGATATAACAAACTAATATATATATCAAATATATTATATATATTACTATATATTTATTAGGTATACTACTATAGATATACTATGTATAGCTAGTTTATATAAGTACGTGATAGTCACTATCTAGTATTATATAATATATATAGTACTATATATACTTATATTTTAGTCAGCAAGTTTAATTAATAACTAGGTTTATGGTCAATCTATCCTGATGAAATTTTCATCTACTCCCTCCACTTTATATTAAATTTGGATTCTCTAGTATATATTATATTATATATATTATATATTATATATTTTATATATACTATTATATGATATATTATATATACAGTTTTATAATGATATATATATTATACATTTTATATATATATATATATTTATTTTGTCGTATTAATTGCTATTTAGTAGTTTGTATCCATCTAATTTGTAATATATTAGATATATAAGATATATATAGTATATTGTATATATATTAATTTATATATTAAGTATATATATATAGTATATATTATATGCGGTATAAATTAACTTTTTAACCTGTCTCGTCACATGTCTATTTCTCAGCATAGGATATAACTAGTAGTTAGTATGAGAAAAGTCAAGTAGGGGTTGGAACGGGGTTCCAGGACCCTCAGGATCTTTCCTGAGGAATTTTCCAGGACCTACCCGGCGGGAGCTACCTTCCTGGGTACTTTTCATGTCTGGCGTTTTCCCTGGGGGTCCCCCCAGGGGGCCCTTATTCGTGTACAATCGCCATATACGTGTGTGGGTGTATTTATGCCTGACCATATGCTCATGTACTTTCATGATCGTTTGTTCCCCTACCCCCCTTTGTTCTTCCCCTACCCCCTTTCTTCCAGCCTATGACGTCATCACTCAGCTACTTTCCTGGATGTACGTGGTGCAGCCACGTACATGGGTTCATGTACGTGGCGTAGCTGAGCTACTTTCATGACTACTTTCATGAACATCTGAGTGCTCATATACCGTTCTATCCTGTGACGTCATCACAAGTGTTTATGCCGTTCCAGAGTGTGTTTATGCTGTTCGTATGACGTCATCACTCAGCTACTTTCATGAACGTCTCTGAGTTATGCCGTTCATATACCGTTCTATTCTATAACGTTACGCACGCTATGAGGGGGCTTAGTGGTTGGGTGATGCAAAACAATGTTGCACGCAATGTTGCAAATAATTGGTTTGCAACATTTGCAACATATGGCAACGTTGGTTTTTTTCGGCGTTTTAGACTCTTTCCGATGTCGTCAGAGCGTTTGGGTACACCCCCGAGGCCCCAGGGCCGAAAGATCAAGTCATCTTGGTAGCTGCTGCCTCGAGAAGTTTGTCTCCAATGGTGATAAGCCTGAGGTCCTTTATACCTAACCATGTGGGTGTATACATGAGCGTTTTTAACCCTACCCCCCTATGCTAGCTAGTCCATGTACGTGGCGACAAATTCGGAGGGCTGATAGAGCAAACGATAAGGAACATTTATTGTTAAATAACCTATGTTGTATGACGCTTCGTTTCAAAGTTACGGACGATTGAAGGTACACTAGTTTGTTGTGTGACGCGTCGCATGTAGGTTACCGACGATTTAGGTTACTCAATTTTAATGTGTTTGTGCGTACGTGCGTGCGTACATGTGTGTACGCTTAACGTCCTTCGGAAACACATGGCAATACCTTTACCTTGCCCAACTCATCGTTGATTCAGTACAGTGTATGCATCGATTACGAATGGATCACTACACTCTTCCCGAGTTAGCCGACATGATAATGTGTTACGGTGCGGCGAACGGAAATGGACGAAGAGCGCACCTCATGTACCGGGAACGGTTTTCCCACAGAAATCACCCCCCACACACAATGTTTGCTCGCCTTCTTCAGCGCCTTCGAGATGATGGGACTGTAGTGATCCATTCGTAATCACTGCCTACACTGTACTGGATCAACGATGAATTGGGCAAGGTAAAGGTATTGCAACGTGTTTCCGAAGGATGTTAAGCGTACACACATGTACGCACGCACAAACACATTAAAATTGAGTAACCTAAATCGTCGGTAACCTACATGCGACGCGTCACACAACATAAACTAGTGTACCTTCAATCGTCCGTAACTTTGAAACGAAGCGTCATACAACATAGGTTATTTAACAATAAATGTTTCTTATCGTTTGCTCTATCAGCCCTCCGAGTTTGTCGCAGAGGTTTTGAATCACCCTGTATATATATATATATATATATGTATATAATATATATATATATATATATATATATATATATATATATATATATATATATATAATATATATATATATATATATATATATATATATGAGAAATGAAAAAGAAGAAGTCTCATATGGAGGAGTAGCTGAGTCATGGGATGTATCGGTGCCCTAACTGGTATTAGTGTGTTTATATGTTTTCAGTAACATAGGGGGAGGGTAGGGTGAAAAACGCTCATGCATACACCCACTCGCAAATGAATCTGAGGACCCACTTAAGGGGTTCCCAGCTGAAAAAAGAAGAAGAATTGCACAGAATGACAAGGGATGATGGTGATTCCAGATAAATCAGAAATGGTAAGGACCCCATTTGAGATAGGACCGAACCCCAAAAGGGGGTTTTTGAGCTGAAATGGGATACGAGGTACTCGAGTAAAAACTTGCATTTCGACTTAACCTATTGTGTACTTTGTCAAGCCAGTGTACAAAGATGTATGTAGGTAGAGTTTATATACATAGATTCTTATATTTTATTTCAAACTGATGCATTTTTATTTATAGAAAACCTGTTTCATTATTAAAGTTTTTGAAAAACTTTTTGTTTTTCTAGGAAAAAGTTGTCAAATTTTTAATAAAAATATGTTTTTGTTGACCCTAAAGCAGTAAAGCAATACCGCAAACATCAATGGGTGCCCACCCCACCCTCTGTTCATCCGGGGTTTTACTGCTTTACTGCTTTACTATACTGCTTTACTGTTTTAGGTCCCAGCAAAACACGCATTTTCATGAAAATAACTTCGTAATAATAATAATAATAATAATAATAATAATAATAATAATAATAATAATAATAATAATAATAATAATAATAATAATAATAATAATAATAATAATAATAATTATTATTATTATTATTATTATTATTATCAGACAGACTGCGGACAACCAATAAGTACACTTGCTCACACTAACCCATGTACGTGGCTACCCCACTTACATGGACTAGCTAGCAAAGGGGGGGTAGGGTGAAAAACGCTCATGTAGACACCCACATGGTTAGGTATAAAGGACCTCAGGCTTATCACCATTGGAGACAAACTTCTCGTGGCAGCAGCTACCAAGATGACTTGATCTTTCGACCCTAGGGCCTCGGGGGGGTACCCAAACGCTCTGACGACATCGGAAAGGGTCTAAAACGCCGAAAAACCCAATGTTGCAGAATGTAGCAAATGTTAAAAACCCATCATTTGCAACATTTGCAACATTGCATGCAACTTTGTTTTGCAACACCCAACTACTAGGCACCCTCATAGCGTGCGTGACGTCATAGGATAGAGCGGCATATGAACGGCATATGAACACAGACGTTCATGAAAGTAGCTGAGTGATGACGTCATACGAACAGCATAAACACACTCTGGAACGGCATAAACACTTGTGATGACGTTAGAGGATAGAACGGTATATGAGTACTCAGATGTTCATGAAAGTAGCCATGAAAGTAGCTCAGCTACTTTCATGTACGTGGCGTAGCCACGTACATGAACCCATGTACGTGGCTGCACCACGTACATCCAGGAAAGTAGCTGAGTGATGACGTCATAGGCTGGAAGAAAGGGGGGTAGGGGAAGAACAAAGGGGGAATAGGGGAAAAATGATCACGAAAGTACATGAGCATATGGTCAGGCATAAATACACTCACACACGTATATGGCGAATGTACATGAATAAGGGGCTCCCCCCTAGAAGGCCCCCAGGGTAAAACGCATTGGCTGGAACCCCGTTCCAGCCAATGCTTGACTTCTGTCATACTAAGTACTAAAACTGACGAACTCCTCTACAATAGCTCACTATTCTTTCCTCTATTTCACCCTCCATCATTCCACTACTGTTTACCGTAACTCCCAGATACCATCTCAGGAATTTTTTCAAAAGATTTTTTGCATCTTTTATCCTTTCCCCATCGATCTCTATGTTTAGGTTCTCTCCTTCTCTAGCTATCTTCATCACATCAGTCTTTCTCTCTCTCTCTCTCTCTCTCTCTCTCTCTCTCTCTCTCTCTCTCTCTCTCTCTCTCTCTCTCTATATATATATATATATATATATATATATATATATATATATATATATATATATATATATATATTATATATATATATATATAGTATATATATATATATATATATATATATATATTATATATAATATATATATATATATATATATATATATATATATATATATATATATATATATATATTATTTATATTTATATGTATATATTATATATATTATATTATATATATATAACTATATTATATATATAATATATATATTATAATATATATATTATATATATATATATATATATATATATATATATTTGAAAGATTGTGGTTGAAAAGTAGGTAAAATAAAGTTTGAATGAAATATTCATAACATAATATATAAAAATAAGGAAGCCATGAATTGAAATGAATCAAAATGAGTCGAAAATGGAAAAAAAGGTCGTTGTTTAAAAAATTAAAAACAAGATGTTAAAAATTTTTAAAATAGTGAAAAAGCTCTGAAATTTTTAGATGTTAAAAGTAGTAATAATGAATGAAATTTTATTTGAGGTTTATTATTATTATTATTATTATTATTATTATTATTATTATTATTATTATTATTATTATTATTATTATTATTATTATTATTATTATTATTATTATTATTATTATTATTTTTCTTAGTTTGGTGGTGATTCTAAACAATCTTTTTACAAACGAAATAAATATGCAGACAATTTTAATCCTAACTGAAGTGTTTTTTTTTTATTTTTTTTTTTTTTTTTTTTGTTACGAATTAAAAAAGGAAGAGATAAAATTATTGGAAAATTTGTGGAAATTGAAGAGCTAACTCGAAGACTTAAAAAAAAAACTGCTGCAGGTTAAATAATTAGGAGTTTAAAAACTAATAAATAATAAATAGTTAACAGTTAGTAACTAGTTACTAGTTACTAGTAAATAGTTATTAACAACGACTAAACTAAGAGCATTATTGACTTGAAAAGAAGATAGTAATTGACCTAATGTTTAAATTCAAACTGTTGGTAAAAAGATAACGTCAGTAGAATATTTATTAAATGGGAAATAGAAAGGAATTATATAGATTTATTTGGAGAAATTAAATAGAAATATTTAGAGGATTTTATAGAATTATTCAGAGAAATTATGGGAGTTAAATTCTGATGCCAACCTCCCTCTATGCAAAATTGCGCAGAAATCTTGCTTAACTAATAGTATAAAAAAAAAAATTCATATCTTGAGCAGGAAAATTATTTTTCATTATAATTTTTTTTTTTTTTTTTTTTTTTTTTTTTTTTTTTTTTTTTTTGTAAGCCTTGAAAAAAAAGCTAAAATTTTTCAACGTTAAAAATATCTTTCACGAAAAAATGTGTTTTAATCAGACTCTACCTCATACTTCATCTCTAACTAGAATACGAACATTTCCTTCATACTTTCAATATACTTTGCTTAGAGTTATAATAATTTTTTTTTTGAACATTTTTTTTCTAAAAAATTGTTTTTTTTTTTTTTTTTTTTTAATCGATTTTTGTTTTTTTAATAACATTATTTTACTTTTTTATATTGTTTTCTTTTAGTGTTTTTTTTTTTACTTAAAACTCCACACATCACGGGCGTAGCCCTATTCTAGGAGGGGAGCTTATCTAGGTAATTTCTACTTAGAATCCGAACTATGGATCAAACCCAGGCCCTTGCCATGCGACACTATTTTCTTTACTAACGAGCCTTAAAATGCTTTTGTCTCGTATTACTGTACTGTAATACTGTATAAATAACTGGTATAATGGTACAAACATGCAGCTTGGTACTATTAAGTTCTTAAAATATTTTAAGAAAGGAAAAATTATCCATATTAAAAGATTTAGCATTAAGAATGATGTCAATGCTTGGAACAACTTACTTTTGTTAAATATTTTTCCCTACTCAACATTAATAAACAATAATAAAAAGATGGTGTATAACCAATAACCATTGAAGCCATTTATACAATACATTTTTGAGAAAGAAACTATTTTCAAGAATATAATCAATGAAATTAGCTTTAAATAATAAAAAATGGTAACCTAGTAAAATAATATATTATTTTGTAAGAAAAAAAATATCGTCTGTCCGTTTTGCTTGTTTTGTTTTTTGTTTTTCTTTTGAAGAAAACTTTTTTTTATTTATAAAAAAAAAAGGGAACTACGTTTTTTTTCGTTTTTTTTTTTGCACTTGCATCTCTAACTGTTTTTACATATTGAACCTAAATTATCATAATTTTAAAAGTATTTTACTAATAATAAAATTTTGATGACCTTGCTGAATTTGGGACAACTGGTAATTTCCTGGAACAATAAACAAATTGTACAAAAATTAAAATTCTGAAGGGACAGTCAATGAGGCTTAGAATCTGTGAATTTTTTTTTATGCGGCCTTTAAGAAGCTAATCAAGTGCTTTCTCTATTTTAATATTTTTATTGTTTTCCGTTATTTTTAATGCATGGAAATGTTGCCTTCTCGAAACCTCAAGTTTAAAGCCTTGTTTCAGCATGATAATTCTATATTCCTAAGCACACAAACATACACACATACACACACACACACACACTAATATATATATATATATATATATATATATATATATAATATATATATCAATATATATATATATATAATATATATATATATATATATATATATATATATATATATATATATATATATATATATATTATATATATATATATTATATATATTTATTTATTTATTTTTGCTCATCATCGTCTCCCACACAACTGTGGAGTGACGTCACTTGCAGATCCGGAATGCCCATATCCCAGGTTCTGCAACTAAGTTAAACCCTTGTCGGAACTTCCCATGTAATACTCTTCTCCAAGTGATCCTATCACTTGTTATTCTATTATATTACCTTATCCATACTAATGCCCTCTGCTATTAATTGCCCCTTTACTCCATCAAGCCACCTCCATTTGAGTTTTCACCTCTCCCTGTTTCCTATCACTTCTAACATATAAACCCTCTTAGCCAATTTCTCATTATTCTTTCTAGGCACTTGTTCACACCACCTCAGTACCCTTTGATTTGCTCTTTCCACTAGACATCTCTCTTACCCGCAAATTTATCTTATCCTTGCATTTCTAATCCTATAGCTTCTATTTGTCACACAACACTTCATTTACAAAACCTCGATCCTTTCCTTTATCTTACAATTTTATGCCCACATCTCACATCCAAACTGAACGGTTGGTACAGTTATTACTCTTAAGCAATTTCATTTTTCCTTTAGTAGATAAATTCCTCTTTTACCATGTTTCTCTAAAACTACAAAACATTCTTTCACCCTCCACAACTCTATGGTCAATTTCTTCTTTCATTCCTCCGAAAGTCTCTATATCCATGCCTAGTATCTAAAGACTATAGTTTTTATTAAGCTTTCCCCATTCACCTTTATGATATTCAACCCAAATTGAGAATCGTCTCTTCTGAACTTTGTATTAATTTTCATAACTTTATTTATAGCAGGATCAAGCTTTTAGTCCTTTACTTATGGATTCTCTTTTAAACTCAAACACCAAATCATGCAATTTTCGTATAAAATGCGCCACCAACACAGTATCATCAAAAAATAATAGAACGCTGATCTCCCAATTATTCTCATGCAGATACACATCGACTTCTTTCCCAATTGTATCCATATCCATACCTACACTATCTATAAAGATATTAAACAACCATTTAGACATAACACACCCATGTCTGAGACCCATTCCTACTTTAAACAACTTTCATCCTTTACTCTTGTTCCTAACGCATGATCTACCTTTCTACACTTCTACACTTTAGTAACAACAGTCCATTAACTCCATGATCTTTTAATACTCTCCACAACTTCCCTCTTTGAACTCTATCATATGCCTTTTCTAAATCAAGGAAGCACCAAAATTGTCTTATTTCTTTTCTGAGTATTTCTCTGCCAGTATCATGCAGAGTGTAGTAGGAAAGTTGTGAATGGCAGGAAGATGACTGGTGCAATTAAATCTTTAGTGGATGTAAAGGGACTCAGTCTTGAGTGCGCTAGGTTCTTACAGAAAGGTATGTTGTCACCTGTGCTAATGTATAGTAGTAAGCAGAGTTGTGGTGTCGGAGTCGTAGTCGGAGTCGCGGAGTAAGGAGGGTCGATAATTTTTTGAAAGGAGTGAAAGTTGGAGTCGGAAGTCGGAGTTCGGTAATTTTGAAAGAGGGCGTGGAAGTCGAGAGTCAGTAAGAGAGAGGTCTCAGTCGGAGGTCGGAAGTTGGAAGTCGTAAATGTTCAAAGATGGTACGATGTTGGAGTCAGAATAATCTTGAACGACCAAGTTGTGAATTGTGACCCCTCTGTTTTGAGTGACTAATCAATCACTTCCTCATACAAGATTCACTGACTTGCGAATTCCACAGCACAAAATACAATTGAAAACTCCGAAGTTTTTTAACCTGCACCTTATGTTTCAATTTGGATTATATTCTAATAAATTCAACCTTCAACCTTATACTATCTATATTTAGGATTCTGAAGAAACAAAAGACTCCATGGTAGGAAGAGAAATTTCTCTTATTGACAATGATATTCTACTAGCTGCTGTTTATGTTGATCCTATTTACAGGGTAAGCTTTACTG
>JABUQX010049945.1:17500-26974 GCA_015478945.1 Trachelipus rathkii
TATATATATATATATCTATATTTTTTATATTTTTTATATAATATATATATATATATATATATATATATATATATATATATATATATATATATACTGAAACACATTTTACTATTTTCCAGGGGCATCGGTTTCAGATTTTATTTCTTCGCGTGAAAGTTCCGTTGAGGAAGGCGATCTACATGAAGAGGAAGGAAGATTTCACGAAGGAAGAGCATCGGCTTCACCAGAACCAAAGAAAAGAAGATCAGTAGATAGAAAGAATATAATTACCGAAAAATTAGTTGCCGCATTAGATAAATGTAAAGTCAGAGACAGGGATGCAGTTCACGTACTAACAGCTGTAGCGGAAGCTCTAGAGTTTGACATTCATTTTCTATCTATAAACCGAACAACAATACAACGCTGCAGGCAAAGTTTGCGCAAAGAAATTGCAGAAAAACATAAGTTATATTTAAAAAAAAAAAAAACCTTAGAGCTCCTAGTCTATTGTGATAGTAAACTGTTAGGTGTTTTAAGCTGAAGTGGCACGGAAGACAGATTATCCATAATTATTACAGATGGGGATGTAGAACAGATTATAGGAATCCCAGTCACACCGAATTCATCGGATAGAGAGCAAGCACATGCAGTTTTCAAATTTCTTTTATCATGATCTTCTGTTTTTCAAAAAATTAATACTTTTCCAGAAAATTAATCGTGAAATTGCGGATGCCGCGGTACTTAAATTTAAAAATCATATGTGGCTCTTATCTGCAAAAGCATTAGCTTTTTTTGATGACAAGATCCCGGTAAATGTTATAAGAAATATAGATTATTTGGAGAGGCTAATAAAATAGAAATCGACGAAAGGAGTAATATTTTGAATCTGGAAATTTTTTATTTCGTTTCCAAACATTCAGAACGTTGTTTTGAAAGATTCAATCTACCCTCAAATTTCCTAGAACAAGATCCACAAACTTGGGAAATAAATGAACAGTACAAGCATTGTCTTGAGATCGTTAAAAAAATAAAAGTCGCTAACGATACCGCCGAAAGAGGGGTTAAGTTAATTCAGGAGTATAATAGTAAATTAATAAAAAATGAAGAGCATAAAAATTACATAATACAAGTTGTAGCATCTTACTGTAAACGTTTCCCAGATGTAAGCAGAGCAACCATGGCTTCATCATTTTGAATTATAATCAGTATTGATATATAAACTATTTTTTTTTAAATTACAATGTATATTGTGCATTCCTTATAAATTGTACTTTAAATTCAATAAAAACAATGTTTATTGACTTCATTATTGTTCATTTCAAAAAACTTTTTTTAAAATTTTTTTTTTTTAATTTCTTAATTACTTTAAATATTTATCTCCCATGAGAGTCCACTTAATATTAAAATAATGTTATAAAAACTTGGTATACATTACTTTCTAATGAAGCAGAACAGTATAGGATGGTGAGACAAAAATTTTTTTTTCGAAAACGTGGGCCAGTCTAATATATATATATATAGTATATATATATATATATATATATATATATATATATATATATATATATATATATATATAGTAGTGGTAGAGACAAATATATATATATATATATATATATAATATATATATTATATATAATATATTTATAGTAGTGGGGCAGGCTACGTGTCCGTCCACCCCCGGGGGGGGGGAGTCGCCCCCTAAAAATAGGAAATGATCGTAGAAGGCTGAAATTTGGAGAAAAGAGTCGGAGTCGGATCCGGATTCGGATTTGGAGCCGGCACCGGTGCTGGCTCCGATGCGGTGCCGAGTTAGTAAAAATTTGTATAATAATACAATATTTGTATCCTTATATATGATATCGAACCCGTAGATCTCGAATATGAGGGTTATAAGCTCGTAAAGGGTGTCTGGGAACCCCCTGGAGGGGAGTCCCCAGTAGAAATGAACGGAATGCATAAGAGAAGTGGAGAAAGGAGTCGGAGTCGGAGTCAGAGAAGGAAAGAGTTGGAGAAGGAGTTTGAGTCTGATGGGTCGGAGTTGACAGCGGCAGTTGCTGGAGCCGGAGCGGTGCTGAATTAATAAATATTCGTTTAGTCCCATATTGGTATCAAAATATGTTTATAAGGTCGTAGAACTCGAATATGAGGGTTGTAAGTTAGTAAAGGGTGTCCGGGGACCCCCCCCCCAGAGGGGTGGCCCCAGAAGAAATGCACGGAGAGCAAAACAGAAGAAGATGGAAGATGGAAGAAGGAGGAAGGATGCATCTTACAAAGATAACCTGTTCTCTAAAGGTTGAAGACTGACATCTCTATTTTCAAATCTCGTTTTCTTTTTATAAACGTCAACTAAAATATATTGTGTGCCATTTTAAACTTTGTATTAATTTAAATTTTGTAATTTATTTTCAAATTTTTATTATATTTTATTTATTTTTTAATTTATTTTTATTTTATGTCGCTTAAAAATATAATTTTTATTAAAATTTTTATGCTTTTCATGTTTATAACGTAAAAAATTTGCGTTTTTACATCATCTAAAGACGTAAATCAGGAAATCACTAAATCAAACCCCCCCTACCCTCCCCACCCCACCCGTGATCTATTGATCTATTGATTCAAGTCATATTTTGTATAACATAACACAAAACTTTTATTCTTTTTATGTTTATAACGTAAAAAATTTACACCCTAAAGCCGTAAATCAGTAAATCAAACCACCCACCCGTGATCTATTGATCTATTGATTCAAGTCATTTTGTTAAACATAACAAAACTTTTATTGTTTTTATGTTTATAACATAAAAAAAATTTGCATTTTTACAAACCCTAAAGCAGTAAATCAGTAAATCAAACCTCCCCACCCCACCCGTGATCTATCAATCTATTGATCTATTGATTCAAGTCATATTTTGTATAACATAACAAACTTATTTTTTTATGTTTATAACTTAAAAAATTAGCGTTTATAAATATCCTAAAGCAGTAAACCAGTAAATTAAACCACACACCCTACCTCCCCCACCCCATCCATGTTCTATTGATCTATTGCTCTATTGATTCAAATCATATTTTGTGTAACAACACAAAACCTTTATTTATTTTTATATAATTTTGTTTAAAAATATATTTTTTACCAAATTTTTTTTTCCTTTTATGTTTATAACTTAAAAAATTAGCGTTTTTACACCCCCTAAAGCAGTAAATCAGTAAATCAAACCACACTCCCCTCCCCTCGGCCCCTCCTCCCACCATCCTATGATCTATTGTTTCATGTCACATTTCGAGTATCATTTTGGATAACATAACATAAAATCGAGCTCTTTATACACTGACCAACGAATATATGCTAACGTAACAAAGTTTTCACATTAATAAAGCTAACATAGCATCACCTGAACTAAGAATATAATGTACAACGACAAACCTAACACAAACCCATGACACCTTAAACACGAATAAACTGTTAACATTAACAAAATTCCACTCTTAACAACATTAAAGTAACTAACATAGCATATAAAAACGTAACCTATTCACACTTTGTCAGTCATATCTCTAACACATCAATGTTAATTTTAAATTAACATGGTAATATTTAACAAAAATTTATCATAACCTTGTCTAATTATCGTACTGATCAATGAATATGCTAACGTAACAAAGTTTTCACATTAATAAAGCTTACATAGCATCACTTGAACTAAGAATATAACGCACAACGACAAACCTAACATACCTTAAGCAAGAATAAACTGCTAACATTAACAAAGGTCCATACTTAACAACAGTGAAGTAACTAACATAGCATACAAAAAAGTAACCTATTCACACTTTTTCAAGCATATCTCTAACATATCAATGTTAATTTTACAATAACATGGTAATATTTAACAAAAATTTATCATAACCTTGTCTAATTATGTTACAGACCTACAAATATATGCTAACGTAACAAAGTTTTTTACATTAACATAGTAATATTTAACAAAAATATATTATAACCTTACCTAACTATCATAATTTCCTACGAATAATTGCAAACATAAAGTTTTTTCCAAACATAACATAAAAATAAGTTCTTTGAATAAAATATCATAGTAAAGTGTAATAGTTTACTGATCCTCAAGCAGTAAATCAGTAAATCAATCCACAAGTCCCTCCCCTCCTCTCCTTCCCACCCTTCATAAGAGCATAAGGTTACATAAGGGCAGAGTCCTTTGGGCTGTGCCCTTACAGCTTACACCCCCTTCGGGGTACCTCGAAATGGGTCTTCATGCATCTCTCTGGGGGCGATCTCCAAATAGTGGGGCTCGTCACTGAAAATTGTTCGGTTATGTATAGTAAAGATTGAGATTATGTTGATGAGTGAGCGCCTTTGTGAAAGCTTTTGCATAAACATGAAAATATCCCTAATGATAAGCCTACAGTGTAAGCCTAACTGAACATCTGTGTCATATAGCATCAAACCTTGGTAAGTATGATAGTTAGTTTCTTTTAGGGGTGTAAGGGAGTAGGTTACGCTTTGTGATGCTGTGGTAGTTACTTTACTGATATTAATCAGTGTACTTTGTTAATGTTGACTGTTTATTCGTACGTAAGGTATGTTATGTTCTTAGTTTAGGTGATATTATGTTAGCTTTACGGTTATTAAAACTTTGTTATGATTATTAAATACTTAACTACTTACTACTACTACTACTACCTAATATAATAATAATAATAATAAGATAATAAATAATAATAATAATAATAATAATAATAATAATAATAATAATAATAATAATAATAATAATAATAATAATAATAATAATAATAATAATAATAATTGAAAGCTTACAATGCTGCTAAATCGCATCTGTATGATGCTGTTACCAAATCTACCAGTTTGTCTATAGTAAAGCTTGAGATTGTTATACTTTGTTAATGTCGGCAGTTTATTCACGCGTAATGTATGTCAGGTATGTTATGGTACTATATGTTTTTAGTTCAGGAAATATTATGGTACGTTTATTCGGTGATCTGTATGATCAATAAGTTATTTTATGGATGCTTGCCCGAGAATTTTGCTAATGTCCACGTTTATTCAAAGTTCAAAATGATGTATATTTGATATGCAAGACACTTTGATGAATGTAGTATCAATTCTTAGTTCAAGATGCTGGTATCTTGATTACGTTTTTGGACCCCACTTGTAAGGAATTTTGTTAGGATTAATCTGCTTTAGCTGCTGATGATATGATTGATAAGCAGGGATAGGTTGAGTTTTGCTGTGTAATGATGGGTAGGTTGAGAACTTATTCATAGGTCCAAATGTTAATGTCTTATTCGTAGTTCCAAATGTTAGTATCTATTGTAGGTTTTCGCCCATTGTAAGTGTTAGATATGTTAGGCTATGCTTTAATTTTCTGTTACGTTGTTAATATTACTATGACAATGGGAAATTAACACTGATTTGGTTGAGAAATGATGAGTTTTGTAGAATATTACTGTGTTTAACTGGTGATGTGTTAGAAACGTGGGCTTAGGTTAAGTTTTTCCTGAGTAATGAATGTTAGGTTTGCCCGAGAAATTTTGCTAATGTCTTACGTTTATTCAAGTTTCAAAATGATGTTATATTTTGATATGCAAGATACCTTTGATGAAGGTAGTATCAATTCATAGTTCAAGATGCTGGTATCTTTGATAGATTGGTCACTTTGTTAAAGGATTTTGTTAGATAATACTGCTTTAGCTGTTGCTGATATGTTGGAAAAGTGGGGGATACATTGAGTTTCGTATATCCGTTAGTACTTTACCTTTGATAAAGTAGGGAACTTGTGAATGTTAGCAGATTATTTATACGTTAAGGTATGTTAGGTTTGTCGTTGTACATTATTCTTAGTTCAGGTATTGATATGTTAGCTTTATTGACATCAATTCACCCTTAGCATATATTCGTTGGTGGTCTGTATGATAAATTTTTTTAGGGGGGTTAAGGTTAATGATAATTTTTTGTTAAATATTAACTAATGTTTAAGGTAAAAACTAACAATGATATGTTGCATATGTGTTTGAAAAAGTGTGAATAGGTCACGTTCTCTATGCAATGTTAGTTACTTTACTGTTGTTAAGTATGGATCTTTGTTAATGTTGGCTGTTTATTCCTGTTTAACGTAAGGTGTTTTAGGTTTTGTCGTTGTACATTATTTCTTAGTTCAGGTTATGATATGTTAGCTTTATTGATGTTAAAACTTTGTTACGTTAGCATACATTCGTTGGTCAGCATACAAAGAACATTTTTATGTTATGTTTATCGAGAATGATACTCGAAATGTGACTTGAATCAATAGATCAATAGATCATGGAAGGGTGGGTGGGAAGGGGAGTGGAGGGACTGGGGGTTTGATTTACTGATTTATTGGTTAACTGCTTTAAAATCAGTAAACTATTACACTTTACTATGATATTTTATTCAAAAACTTATTTTTATGTTATATTTATATAAAACTTTGTCATTTTTATGTTATGTTTGGATAAAACTTTGTTATGTTTGCAATTATTCGTTGGGGATTATGATAGTTAGGTAAGGTTATGATGAATAATTGTTAAATATTACTATGTTAATGTAAAAAACTTTGTTACGTTAGCATATATTCGTTGGTCAGTATGATAATTAGACAGGGTTATGATAAATTTTTGTTAAATATTACCATGTTAATGTAAAATTAACATTGATATGTTAGAGAAATGCTTGAAAAAAGTGTGAATAGGTTACGCTTTGTACTCTGTGTTAGTTACTTTACTTTTGATAAGTATGGAACTTTGTTAATGTTAGTAGTATAAAGAACTTGATTTTTTGTTATGTTTATCCAAAATGATACTTGAAATGTGACAGGAAACAATAGATCAATAGGTCAGAAGATCATAGGATGGTGGGAGGAGGGGCGGAGGGGAGGGGAGGGTGGTTTCATTTACTGATTTACTGCTTTAAGGGGTGTAAGGACGCTAATTTTTTAAGTTATAAACATAAAATGAATAAAAAGTTTGGTAAAAAATATATTTTAAAACAAAATAAAATAAAAATAAATAAAAGTTTTGTGTTATGTTATACAAAATATTACTTGAATCAATAGATCAATAGAACATGGATGGGGGTAGGGGGTGGTTAGATTTACTGAATTACTGCTTTAGGGTGTGTATAAACGCTAATTTTTTAAGTTATAAACATAAAAAGAATAAAAGTTTTGTGTTATGTTATACAAAATATGGCTTGAATCAATAGATCACGGGTGGGGTGGGGAGGGTAGGGTGGGTGGTTTGATTTACTGATTTACTGCTTTAGGGTGTGTAAAAATTCAAATTTTTTACGTTATAAGCATAAAAAGAATAAATGTTTTGTGCTATGTTATTCAAAATATGATTTGAATCAATAGATCAATAGATCAATAGATCAATAAGATCAATAGATCAATTGTGGGGTGGGGAGGGTAGGGTGGGTGGTTTGATTTACTGATTTACTGCTTTATGGTGTGCAAAAATGTAAATTTTTTACGTTAAAGACATAAAAAGAATAAAAGTTTTGTTATGTTATACAAAATATGACTTGAATCAATAGATCACGGGTGGGGTGGGGCTGGTAGGGTGGGTGGTTTGATTTACTGATTTCCTGATTTATTGCTTTAGATTTTGTAAAAACGCAAATTTTTTACGTTATAAACATGAAAAGCATAAAAAATTTAGCAAAATTATATTTTTAAGCGAACATAAATAAAAATAAATAAAAAAATAATAAATAAAATAAAAAATTGAAATAAATTAAAAAAATTTTAGGAAATTACCCAAAGAATAAAATAGCTCACAATATATTTTAGTTGACGTTTATAAAACGAAAACGAGATTTGAAAATAGAAATGTCAGTCTCCAACCTTTAGAAAACGGGTTATCTTTTTAAGATGCATCCTTCCTCCTTCCTCCTTCCTCCTTCTTCCTTCTTCCTTCCTCCATCTTCTTCTGTTTTTCTCTTCGTGCATTTCTTCTGGGACACCCTTTACGAACTTACAAACCCTCATATTCGAGTTTCACCGACCTATAAATATATTTTGATACAAATATGGGACTAAACGAATATTTGTTAATTCAGCACCGCTCCGGCTCCAGCAACTGCCGCTGTCAACTCCGACCCATCAGACTCAGACTCCTTCTCCAACTCTTTCCTTCTCTGACCCCGACTCCGACTCCTTTCTCCACTTCTCTTATGCATTTCGTTCATTTCTACTGGGGACTAAAGCCAGGGGGTTCCCAGACACCCTTTACGAGCTTAACTCTCATATTCGAGCGAGATCTACGGGTTCGATAACATATATAAGGATACAATATTGTATTATTATACAATTTATTTTTACTACCTCGGCACCGCATCGGAGCCCGCACCGGTGCAGGCTCCAAACATCCGAATCCGGATCCGACTCCGACTTCAATCCTTTCTCCAAATTTAAGCCTTCTACGACATTTCCTATTTTTAGGGGGGCGACACTCCCTCCGGGGGGCAGCAGGACAAGTAAACCTCGTCGTAGACGAAAGGTTAAACGTCACCACTAGGGCGCGGCCAAATTTAGGGCGATACGAATAAACATAACCCGGTAGATTATTAATACGCAGAAAAGTGAAAGTATTTCACGGGTCGATTTCAAGGATTTTATTCGACGACATCTGCTGCCCCACTACTATATATATATATATATATATAATTTTATTATTATTTTTATAAAATATTTAAAAAATATATATATATATATATATATATAGTAATATATATATATATTATATATATATATATATATATATTATATTATTTTTTTACGATCAGGGACTTAAAGTAAGTTTTCCAAGTTTTTGCGATGATCCAAGTGCCTATACTTAGTAAGGATAGTGGATGTATATTAAAGATTCCAAAATGATCTTGATCAACTTCTTAGATCGACAGATAAGTGGCAAATTGAACTTTAACAGTTAAGAAAGTGTAAGGTTCTTCATTAAGGTAACTCAAATAAAAGATTTGACTACGATATGAATTGGGGACTGGCTTGAGTCTGTAGACAAAAAAAAAAAAAATTAAAATGTTGAAATTTAGCAGTAATTTGAAAGTAGCTAAATCAGTGTTTGAAGCAAGGACTAAAGCCTAATAAGATGCCTAAGTTATAATAACTCGCAATATGGTTTGCAATACTGTAAAACGGTGGGTACATGATATGGTGTAAAAAAATTGGGTGTTTCATTTATTTGATTGTGCCTTAAAGATCCCATATTTTTGCTTGCAAATGTCCTTTTTTCCCCTATGCATACATGGTAATAACCGCGATACGCCCAGCCAAACTCATGTATATATATTAAGTATATATATATATATAATATATATATATATTAATATATATATATATATATATATATTATATATAATATATATATATATATATATATATATATATTATGTATAATATAATAGTATAATGTATA
>JABUQX010049946.1:0-7500 GCA_015478945.1 Trachelipus rathkii
CGTTGTACTTCGTTCGGTTTTTAATTGGGTGTTTTAACCGTTTTCGCATTTGTGAAACGCTTTTCGCGTTTTCGTGCACTTCATATATATATATATATATATATATATATATATATATATATATAACATAATAACATATATATATATATATATATATATATAATATACTATATATATATATATATATATATATATATATATATATATATATATATATATATATATATATATATGCATATATATATATATAGGTATATATATACTTTCTTTCTTTTATATATATATATATATATATATATATATATATATATATATATATATATATATATATATATATATATATATAAGATATATAGAAAGCTTCTACTATATATATAAATATATATATTTATATATATATAAAAATATAATATATTTATGTATAAATATAAATATATATATTTATATATATATATATATATATATATATATATATATATATATACTGCTAATATATATATATATATATATATATATATATATATATATATATATATATATATATATATATATATATAAATATATATATATATATATATATATATATATATATATATATATATATATATTTTAATAATAATAATAATATATATATATATATATATATATATTTATATATATATATATATCTGTTATATATAATAATATATATATATATATATAACATATATATATATATCTATCTATATATATATTCAATTTTCATGATACTATATGTATATATATATATATATATATATATATATATATATTGTTGAAATTAGCCTTAGTTAGGCCAACCCCAACCACTGTTGTTGTATATAATGATGTTATAAATTTAAATTGCTTGAAAAGAAAGTTCTTACCTTGACCATTTGACAATAATGCTATGCATAAAATAACCCTATTATAATACATAGAAGAGCTCCACTAAATATTAAGTATAGGTTACCTACATACACAACACCATGAATCTTTCCTTTCAAACAAATTGTTTGAGGAAAACCGCTTTTACAAGTCAGTTTGTATAAGATAAGTAGATTCAATTAATTTAACCAAGATCATCAGCTTAAGCTAACACTTTTTAACATAACTTAAACCTTTAGAACTTTTTACAAAAGACAATGCATAAAAAACTTTGAAACAAAACAAACTCTCGTCAATTTTAATTGTTGCGTGTGTTCGTTTGTTTGTGACGTCATTTTTATATTATTCTTTTCCATATATACGGTTATGGATGGAAATTTTTATTCAATAATTTTAATAAATGTAATTTTTATATAATATTTATTTATCTTTGTTTTATTTGGTAAATTTTATCATAATTTTATCATAATTGGGGAATTTTAATTAAAGTTTTATCACACTCCCCAAAAAGAATTGCAGATTGTAGATCTGCAATCTGAATGTTTATAAATCATCAAGATTATCCTTTATAAATTGAGCACATTTTTGTGCAGCTTTTCTCTTGGGACGGTTTGATGCCATCCCAGAATTATCTGATATATTTACACTTGCTTTGCTTTGAGTTAGGTTTTGTTGTTGATTGGTGTCAGAAGGTGTTAATTTGGTATGTGTTATTGACAATTCCAATGGATAGAGATTACAGATAGCATGATATGCTATTTGGCCATTGCTCTGTTTTATCTTCACTGTTCTAATTTTACTGTCATGCCCCATCACCAATTCGAGTACTCTACCTGTCATCCAAAATGGTCTTGGTCTAATAGTAGATTTAATCAGGATTATGTCATTTACTTTTATTCTATCTTCCCAAGTTGTTTCATGCAGCTTTTGACCAAATTCTCTCAAGCTAAGCAAATACTCTTCATACCAAAGTTGTTTAAATTGGGTGTACATTGATTCTTGAGTATCTAAGGTTTTTTCTAGAGTGTCTTGGTCAGTTTCCTTCCATATATCACCTTCCTCACTCCTCAATATTAGTGATGAGTTACAATTTAATCTTAGAAATGAATTAGGTGTTATAATATCAATATCGTTGGACTCAGATCGGTAAGTCAAGGGTCTAGAGTTGACAGCATTTTTAATAAATGATAGTGTAGTCAATAATTCAAAATATGTCAACTTAGCTCTCCCAATCACCTTGTACATACAGCTTTTCAGAGTTTTTATTTGTCTTTCCCAAAAACTAGCAAACCATGCAGCGTATACAGGCACCTTTACATGTCGTATGTTATTTAATTGAAGTTCCTTCACAAACTCATCAGACTCTAAGGCCTTTTGCAAAATGTTGGCACCCTTTTCAAATGTACGAGCATTATCTGAGTATATGTAATCTGGGATGTTATAAAGATTACAGAAGCGTTGGAATGCTAATAGAAAGTTAGGTACACTCATATCTGGCACAAGTTCTATGTGTATAGCTCGTATATTCAGGCATGTGAAAATTAATATAAACATTTTGTCGAGTGTGGTGCTATTAGTGGTTTTTACAAATAGATGACCAGTATAGTCAATGCCTACAAATTTAAATGGAGTGATTAGCTGCATGTGATGTTTAGGGACATCAGTGTATTTTGGATATTTAAATGCTCTGACATTTATTTTCTTGCAAATCATGCAGTTGTGTATAATCTTTTTAACTGCTATTCTACCTTTAGGGATCCAAAACCCTTGATTCCTAATGTGTGTTAGTGTAGAATCAAGACCAAGGTGTTGTACTTTTTGGTGAGATTTATAAATTAACAATGTTGTAAAATAATGAAATCGAGATAATACAATAGGATTATGTACATCATAATTAAAATATGTACATTTTGAAATGCGACCCTTAGATCTTAATATACCTTCCATGTCCAAAAATAAATTTAGGTTATCTACCAATATTGGAATTTTTTCTTTTTTATCATTATTCAATAAATACTCAATTTCTTTAGTAAAACAAGAAATTTGAACCTTCTTGACCCAATACATTAATGATTTCTTATAAGGATCACCTTTCGTTATATTACATATAAAGGTGAACAAATATTTAGTGATGTTCATTATTTTATCAAAGGATGAATATTTATTAATGTCAATAATTTCGTTATTGTTCTTGTTGTCAAAAGTGCTCAGAGTAGAAAAATTCATTAACTCAGGAGATACAGATAATAGGGGAAATTTAGGCCAGTTTTGTAGATTTTTGTTTAACCAAGATGGCCCATTAAACCATAAATTTAAATTTTCTAAAAATTTATTATAAGTAATCCCTCTAGTTAAGAGATCTGCTGGGTTTTCTGTTGTATGCACATAACGGAACATTATATTAATCTTATATTTATTCTTTATGTCACTTAAAAGGTAGTTGAGATCCTTTACTCTGTTATTAACGTATTTACTCTTAACCTTGGTTTCACCAGACAGCGCCCAATTAATTACAACCTGAGAATCCACACTTATGTTGATATATTCAAATACAAAACTGGTATAGGATTCTAAAATTGTGGGCAAGCATTTAAGCGCCAAGATCACTGCTAATAATTCTAGTGTGGGAATGCTGTAGGCTTTTTTGGGATTGATAGGAGCTACTTTAGATTTAGCAAATATAAGTTGGTTGGAATGATTACTTGAACTATAAGCTACAAAGCCATAGCATTTTGAGCTACTGTCACAAAAGATGTTTAGTCCATATGAATGCTCTTCATTTATTACCTGCCTAGGAAAAGCTATTTCTGGTAAGGATTGAAGATCCTTTTTTAATTTTTCCCATTCACCAATCAGCTCTTCAGACAACTCATCATCCCATTCATATTTGGCTTCCCATACACTTCTTATTAATAATTTACCTCTTATTGAGACTGGTAAGACCAACCCTATAGGATCAAATACTTTAGACGTCTCAGATAGTAATTGACGTTTAGTTTTGGCATGATCACCAAATGTGACAACTGAAACATGCATAGAATCATTTGTTATGTTATATTTATAACCTAATACTCTTTCCAGATCACAACCATGTTCCACCAATACTTCATCACCTTGTAAAACCCTTTTCAGTTTGTCATTATTAGTGTTCCAGGATCTAAGTATAAACCCTCCTGATTGCATTCTATCATATGTTAAATGATAGAGATTTATGAGATCATCACATTTATTACCTGTGTAAATTAAATTATCCACAAAAAAGTTGGAAGTCAAAATCTCTTTACACCTGTCATCATTAAATTGACTTATATGGTGTTTCAAAATATAGTGTAAGATGAAAGGTGAGGCTGTATAACCAAAAAGAATAGTATTGTATCTAAAAGTAATTAATTCATTATTTCTATACCATAAAAAACAAAATTTATTTTTATCAGTCTCTTCTCTAAGTCTAATAGATAAAAAAGCCTGTTTTATGTCACTGAGGACAACATAATCATTTGTCCTAAATATAAGTAGTAATTTCAATAAAGAGTTCATCAAGTCAATACCCGAGTAAGATGATTCATTTATAGAAGGTGAACTTTTATTTAATCTAAAGGAACAGTTAAAGACTGGTCTCACTTTAGTTGTGACCTGTTCTTCAACTTTTATAATAGGTCTATGTGGTATGAATATGTAATCATTGATTTTGTGTTTGGGAATGTTAATTTGATCAATGATTCCATCCTTTTGATGTTGTTCGAACACTTTGTCATATTCATTTACCAGATGTTTACTTTCAAGGTCTGCATAAACTCTATTTAGAACTTTTAATGACACATGTAAATTATTAGGAACTTGTTTAATCTTTTCTTCCATCCAAGGCAATCTCACATAATAGTGATTGTCCTTGAATAAGATACCTTGTTTAAATTTATCTACCATATAATCATCATAAGTAGATGTACTTTCATCGATAGATGGGATACCGATAGACTCTAATGAGAAAAGATTTTCTACCCCATTATCTACCTGTGAATCCGTTAATATATTTTCAAATGGATGAAAAAATGTTTTTACTGGGTTAGTGATAAAATTGACAACTGTATCACTAACCGTTTCCACTTCTTCATTACCCAACTGAGTAGGTATTTGTTTTTTGTTTACCTTAAGCATTTGAGTTTTTGTTAAAAAATTATGTACATTTCCCATAGGCACCAACTTATCACATATTTGAAAACAGCTGCCTCCCATTACATTGATCAATTTAAAAGATGGCAAATATTGAATGATGTCAGTACCTATTAATGCATCTAAATGAAATTTATTATAATCTACATCATTATAAAAAGTAGAATCTGCCAAAGCTAAGTTATGTTGCTTAAAATTTTGTATGGCTTCTTTTACGCCATCTACCTCATATTGCAAAGACAAAGTATTGTCTATTAAGAAAGGCATACTAAATACTTGCTGTGCATCATATTTGAAACCTAACAAAACTTGTTTAAAAGTACGATGTTGTTTACCTATAAAGGTTTGCACATTATAATCTAATTCATGTAACTTGTCAATATCGTCAAAAAGATCTTTAGTGATGTTTTTAGATAAATATGACCTTTGTGATCCTGAATCGATAATACCTCGAACTGTCACCCTTTTGGTACCCCTAATTAATTGGAAAGAAATAGTGGGTAACAAATATACTCTATCTGTTTGTTGCTGTGATGTCAAACATAAATTAATAGATTGACTGGACTCATTATTAGTTTCAGGACAGAAAGCTGTTATATGAGTATATGCTTTACATTTAAAACAGTTATATTTCAATCTACCTTCTTTCCCAAAACATTCACTTTCCTGATGACCTATACCTGAACATCTAGTGCACAGGTTTAACACTTTTGCACGAGCAACTCTTTCTTCTGTGGTCACATATTTATCGCATTTATAAAGGGGATGACCCTTTTTTTGACAAAATTTACATACACCTTGAGCTTTAGCAACACTATGCTCATTACTATCATTGACACCTTTTGCTGGAGTAGCAGTAGTCTTAAATGTTTGCAAAGAACTAGATGGAGAAGCCTTTTCAGATTTTTTAATTGTAGTTTTAATTTTAGGCCTAACTTGTGCATTATCTTTCCTTGTCCTAGAAACAGTACACAAAGTGTTTACTACTTCATTATAACACTCAAACAATTGGCCCAAAGTTGGAAAGTTGGAGCCTACCTTATGCACTAATTCAGATTTAAAAATTCTAGGCAACTTCTTAAAAACTATGTTGCTTAACAATACACAACCAGGCGTGTCAGGTATCAAAAAATCTAAATCATAACCCTTTAGCTCATATATCATGGATCTTATTTCATTAACAAAGATTTTAGTATTAAGAAATTCATTATCAAACCCATCTGGAGGATTCAATTCCAGAAGTTTATTCATATATTCATTTATGATATACTCTCTATCCAAAAATTCCTTTTTTAGCAAATCTATAGCTATGTTATAATTGTCGTCTCTTATTGTTAAATGGCTAACAACTTTGTAAGCATAACCTTTTAGATACCCAAATAGATAAGTCATTTTAACAGAATCAGTTAAATTATTTCTATTTCCTATCAAGTTATTAAATTTATTTAGAAAATTATGAAAATTCAATTTATTTGAACCTGTACCATCAAAGGTATCACAGTTAAGTACAGGAAGTTTGCTTTCAGTTAAGTTTAATTTAGAAATAACATCTAAAAACTGTTCTGTAGTATTACTCTCATTAGGCACATTTTTAGAGTCAAGAAAATCATCATACTTTATTAATGCTGCAGACACGTCCATATGATACGTTACAGTACCTTCTAATTCCTTATTCATATAAGAAAGGTCTACTTTATCAAAATCATTTTGGAACATAAGGTCCAAAATTTTATCATCAATTATTTTAATGGAAGCAAGTTCATTTTCTACAATATCTTGAGAAAATTTAAACAATAATTTAGTCAAAGCACCATCATTTTTAAATTTGTCAAGTTTTTTGAGAGCTATAGTTATTTTAGATTTATTAGTAGCTCTCTGCCTTATTAAAAGGTTTATTTCGCTTTTGCACAGCTCTATAGTGCTAGTACTATCATCACCATTACCCATTTTAGAGTTACTTCTGATAAATAGTTACCAAAAAATGAAAAACTGTCTTAAATTGTTAAATTGTAAAAAAATTGGAGTTTAACACTCTTCATGAAAGGCCATAATATCACAAAATATAACAAATAAGCTATATTTATAATGTATAAAAGGCTCTTTAAAACAAAACGTTACCTTAAGGTTACACTGAATTAGGTCTAGTATGATTAGGTCAAAATTATTCAAGTTCAGTTTATTACTGTAATCTATGCACAGTCCTATATTAAATATATACACAGATGCGTAGATAGGCCCTATCTAATAGGCTAGGTTAAATTATTAACATAGGCCTCATCCAATAGGCTAGGTTCAATTATTAACATAGGCCTCATCCAATAGGCTAGGTTCAATTATTAACATAGGCCTCATCCAATAGGCTAGGTTCAATTATTAACATAGGCCTCCCAATAGGATAGGTTCAATTGACTTGAAAGCAATCACCAGCACAATTTGTTTGAAATA
>JABUQX010049946.1:15000-17500 GCA_015478945.1 Trachelipus rathkii
TTCTTATATTAATATTTAAATTTATTTTAATTTATTTTTCACATTTGATAAATATATTTTAATGAGAAATCGACTTTTAAAACTTGATGAAATTTATTATTTAACTTTTAATATTAAAAGTCCAATAATTTTCCAAAATAAATTTTTGTTTACATGATCTGTACATTGCACACACAGTTACGTATGCATGATAATATTATATATATATAATCTATAATTATATATATATATATATTTATATATATATAATAATATATAATATATATATATATATTATATATATTATATATATAACATATGTATATATTATATATATATAATATATATATATATATACTTATATATAATATTATATTATATATATATATATATATATATATATATATATATATATATATATATATATATATATATATATATATTAATTAATATAAATATACTGCTCATTCTCACTACATATATTATTATATATATATTATATATATATATATATATCTATATATATATAATATTATATATATATATATATAATATATTATATATATATTTACTATATATTAATATATATATATATTATATATATATATATATTATAACTACCTACCCTACTAATATATATATATATCATATATATTTATACCTATATAAATATATATACTACTAACTATATATATATATATAATATATATATATATAATATATATATAAAAATATATATATATATATATATATATATATATATATATATTTCAATTAAAATTATATATATATATATATATATATATATATATATATATATATATATATATATATATATATATATATATATATATATATATATATATAATAAATATAAAAACAAAAATATATATATATATTATATATATTTTTATATATATAGTATACCTACACTACTATATATTCACATGCATATACTTATATATATATATAATATATATATATATAATATATTATTATATATATATACCGTATATTATGTAATAATGTAAATTTACATATATCTTTTATATATTATATATATATATTCATATATATATATATATATATATATATATATAAAATTATGTAATATATTCAGAATGCAAGAGGAGAGCGAGGAGAAAGAGATCACAGATAATTGAATAAGATTAAAATCTTTCTCATTTTTTGTTATATATAATATTCGTCAAAAATAACGCACCACTAGGGTAAATTTCACTCGCAGGAACAGGAAAGCCCCTAACCCCATGAAACCCCACACCAACACAGACGACAGCATCAGTGTAACTATGTAACCACCCCGCAGAGAATTCGCTGCAGTATTGGGGCCGTCACCGCAATAAATTTAGGAAAACATAAACCACGTAACTAGACCTGGGAGAGGTGGGGGTGGGTTGCATGTTCGGGAGTATAATCGAGCCGAGGGTAATCATTCACGTACGGAAGCCGACCTCCGATAAACATGGAGAGATAGTGTGTTAACTGTCAAGAGATCACAGTGGTGGATAACAACACTCTACGCCGAAGGACACGGGTACCGGGCACTTGGTTGACGGTTGGTGAAGCGTACACCACGCTGCACCGGGTGGGTCTAACGGTACCAAGGAAAACACTAAACAATAATAGCTGGCGAGGACAGGAGGCCAGGACGCACGACACCCGTGAAGACCGCTTTATACGTCTGCGTGTATTACGAGAGCACATAACGAAATCTGCAGATACAGCTGGCGGAGGTACGTGGCATCAGGGTGAGTGACATTACAGTGCGTCGACCCATTAGCGGACCAAAGTTACCGGTCCCCGGTGAAGGGGGCCGGCCCTTGGGGGCTTACCCAAATCGAAGGGCGCGACTGGCAATTTGCCCGAGAGCCACATCCATTGGACAGTCGACGACTCTTGGGCAAAGCGTGCTCTTACGGACGCCAGTGCGAGAAGTGTCTCTGTACGCCTGGACAGGCGTGCTAGAGTAGACCGCCGACCGCCCACACCGACCCGACACCGGACGACCGACGACGCGCACGCACCGACGACCGACGACCGCGAGCCGACGATCGACGGCCAACGACCGACGACCGACGACCGACGACCGACGTACCGACGACCGACGGAGAGGTTCGCGCCATGCAATGTGCTGCCAGTGCCCGCCGTTTCGGAGACTGGGCTTCGGCCTCACGCGTCTAGTGCAGGCATATCTCTTACTCGGGGCCTAAAGGAGTTGCCATCTCTCGCACTCGCGACTCGCATCCTCACAGCGTACGGTATAAATCACACCACATCCTCAAACCATATGTAATGCCATATGCCCCCTACATCGGTGACTTGCATGACAATGCAAGACCACACAAGGCCCAATGTGTGAACGACTACCTTAGGACGGTTTGATAATATGTCGTTGTAGTGGCCATCACTACAGTCGGACCTCATTAAATCGAACATTCTCGCTCGCGTCACTCTGAATTCTCGGCACATCCGACAGCTGCAACTCCTCATGGAACCTCCC
>JABUQX010049946.1:25000-26012 GCA_015478945.1 Trachelipus rathkii
AATAATAATAATAATTAATAATAATAATAATAATAATAATAATAATAATAATAATAATAATAATAATAATATTTAAGATGAATCTGAACGCAAACTTTAAATGAGAGACATGGGACTCGCTCGACTCAACTGTGTAATGATGACTCATGATCTCACAGCATGAAAGTCATAATAATTTGAGTCAACAGAGTCTTATGAGATTAGGAATGTCAAAAAAAATCAGCGCCTATACAGCTTCTGTCTCCGATGTAATACCATTAATCTCAACACTAAGAAGGTTTTGAACCATCTTCAAATGAAAATGATGACGGTTTAAAAAGAATGAAAGGTGGAATAAAACTAGAGGTAGAAAAACGCTTTGGTTCTGTGGAAATTAATGACATTCATACTATTGCAACTTACTTAGATCCTCGTTATAAAGGCAAGCTTTTTTTGTAACACAAAACCAGAACAAGTTAAATCATCACTTTGTGTTGCAGTTGAAAAACTTCAATTCGAACAGTCCATCAATCCGGCACCCATTAAAAGGAAAAAACAAAATCTACTGAACCAACACCTTCTACAAGTAAATCAATAACAGACTCCCTGGAAGAATTTCTACAGAACAGTAGTGATGAAGAAAAACACGCATTACCAAAAGATGTAGTGCAAATGATTAAAAACTATCACCAAGAAAAACTACTAGATACAAATGATGATCCTATCAGTTGGTGGAAAGTTAAGCAAAATGTTTACCCACGCTTAAGTAAACTTACAAGGAAATACTTGGCCTGTTCTTCTACTATTGTTCCAAGTGAGAGAGCATTTAGCAATGCTGGGCTAATATATGATGAAAAGAGAAACAGACTCTCTGCAGAAAAGGCAGAAAAATTGGTGTTTCTCATCACAACCTTCCTATGTTTGAATTTCAATACTTGTGCAAAAAGTAAATAATCTATTGTAAATTCTTTAATTTAAGGTCGGAGGTTGGGTTCGGAGGTGGGAAAGAGTTGGTGGGGTGCATCGAGTTGGG
>JABUQX010049947.1:2500-20288 GCA_015478945.1 Trachelipus rathkii
TCATTTCAAGTGAAATTGATTTTCATATAATTAAAACTGAGCAGATATTATTTTGTCTTTGCAAAAAACAATCGAGTAATTCTCATTTTTTGCCAGTATAGTTCATAACAAATAATTAATCTCATAAATCCTTATTCCCAATAAAACCATTTTCCTCACTTCTTCAACTGTCCATAGCTCCACTAACGCTACTACCCCACTTTACTTTTCACTTTCCACTAACGAGTTATTAGAATGGCGGAAAACGAATTGCAGGTTGAGACGTCTGACACCTCCACTCCAGGGGAGACGCGGGAGGTAAGGACAGACCTGTTGGGAAGTACCACAGCAGGCGTGGGTAAACCTTCCCCACCCGAAAGGAAAGCTATCTCGTCACACCCCGGAGGAGGGGGCGCTGATACGCTTATCCAAACTGAAAGGAAAGAGGTGAAAAGGAAAGGAGAAGTAGAAAATAGGGAGAAGGAAGATGAAAGGAAGGATGAAGGAGAAGCGGTAAGGGTAAAGGAGAGAGAAGAAAGAAAAGGAGAAAACGAAGTCGAAGCACTTTGTTCTGGGGGAGCCCAAGCCCCCCTAAACGTTTGTAGAAAAAGCTCAGAAGAAGAAGATAAGACTCAGATAAAGATACCATTAGTTTGTAAAAACAGCGCGAAAAAACCATGCCTAGCAGTGAAACCGGTCCCGAGGGAAGATGTTGAAAGTACACCTTCTACTGTAGAACATTCCATAGAATCAATGATGAAATTTATCGCCTATACAGGTGCTGGAAACATTCCATTTCCTTCATTTATCCAAGAAATAAAACGCCTGATGGATAATTATCAAAGATTAGCTATAAATGAGCCTTTAGGAAGTTTGTTTGAGAGCAAGAAGGTCAACTACATGTTGATAACGAAGGTGTTAGATTATATTGATTCCAAAGCCAATAGTTCCTTATTAAGGAAAGCAATTTTAAGGAGTTTTGATCCGAATTTGGATACAGGAGTTTTGCTACAAAAGGTGATAGAATTGGAGAGAGAAATCCCACTCCAATCCAATCTGGCTGAAGAAGATCAAGAAGATATAGAAGAAATTTCAGTGCTAGCCATAACTGATAAAAGAGCAGAAATAAAGGCTCCGGCCGAAGAACTAAAGGCGCCAAAGTTGGTTCAAAAGGGTGCGTCAGGAGAAAAAGAGATAGAAGAAAATCAAGAGGAAATAACTGGAAACATAGAGGAAAAGGTAATTTCTTTACCTTCCCAGATGGCAGTTCGTCCTAAAGAAAAGAAGATAAGAAGAGAGCCAACTATAATGCAAACGGTAGCCGAGCTGTCGAGATCCTCTGAAAGGTTGACGAAGGTATCACCAAGAGGAGAGCAATATGGTTGTCGAATAACGATCGCTTTTGAGGAAGAACAGCGAGGGATAGATGTAACAGCCGTAGTCGACACTGCCGCGCCAGTCTCTTTGGTTAGTAGGGACGCATTTGAAGCTTTAAAAGAAGCAGAGAAGACAGAAGTCTTGTGTAAACCCTCCCCCTATAGACTAAAGGGTTTAAATGCACCAAAATACCGACAATATAGACAATTAGAACTCTGTTTTAAATTATCAGATAAAATTCAACGTACAAAATTTTTATTGCATGAATTAATCCAAGACAGATGGCAGGTATTGTTGGGAACAAACATCCTTAGTAGTGAAAGTGCCAGTGTAAACCTTTTCAAGCGTCAAATGATCTTCTATGGTGGTGAAACTATCGTAAAAATCCCGCTTTTCATCATCGGAATACCTCGAAGAGAAGAGTTCGGCCAGATACAGGTAATGAGAGCCTTCGATCCATTTTCAACAGGGAAGAATCCACTTGAAATTAACGGAGTTTTCGGCCCCGCAGTCCACACCTTAAAGAGAAGGGTTGACGCCTCGAAATCCTTCGCCCAGCCAGACGAAGTTCAAAGGAAGAATCGGGCGGAAGGAGAGAGGGCGGAGGAAGAAAAAAGTTAGGAGATATGCAGGAGAAAGGAGGTGGATAAAACACTGAATAGGTATATATATATGTATATGTATATATATATATATATATATACAATAAATATATATTATATATATATATATATATTGATAAATATATATATATATATATATACTATATATTATATAGTATATATATAGGCACCCCAAAATACCTTGAATCGGAAAGATTGACATTGTAGATAGCCAGGTGCGTGTCTTTAAGTTATGGTAAACCCACCCCTTTAAAAAGGAAAATATCGGATTCGTTCCCGTCCAAATTTATTATGCCATATTTATATTATAATATAATACTATAATATATATAAAATATATATATAATATATATATATATAATATATATAATATATAAATATATATATATATAATATATTATATATATATATATAAATAAATATATAATAAAATATATTAAACATATAGAAATATATAATATATATTATTTATATATATATATATATATATATATATTATTATGTCATGTTTTTATGTATATCCATGTATGCCTATCTGCATGTATAGGTGTATCTTATATATGGTAAATTTATAATATGAAAACTATGGTGAATGAGTTTTAAAACTGTAAATTCTAGTATTCCTTCAAGAATAGTTAGTTTTAAATTAATCATCATTCCACCAAGAAATAGCCGTTAAAAATTCATTAAAATTTTAAGGAGATAAAGATCCCCTATTATTCTTTATATATTTGTTTGTAAATTTCAATATAAAGTAACAATATCCGTTTTCATAAATTCAAGAAAGGGACCGATCAAAAAGAGTTTTAAAACACTAAGCACCTATATAATATATTGCCAAATATATAATAATATAATATTAATATATATATATATATATATATATTATATATATATATATATATATATAATATATATATTATAATTAGTATATATATATATATATACTTATTATATATAATAATATATATATATATATAAATAATTAATAATATAAGTATAGCAGTGAATTATACTTGGATACAGGACTGTATCACCACTTGTAACAGCCTTTGAAATTATATAGTAATGCATTATGTTTATCTAATTTTAAAACTATGTATTGTTAATTTTCTAAAAATTTTGTGAGTTCAGAAAGAGAGTGAAAAAGGGTTTGAATTGGTAGATACATTTTCCCAACGATAAAATAATAGAAGTAATAGCGTAAACAGTTTGAGTTTTCTGTAGTTTTTCAAATCCCCGGAGGTAGAGGATCAACTAAGGCGGCATCCCTTTACGACTCCCGAGAAACCTCCAGAGGGGCACGAAAGCATTCATGATAGCTGGCATTCCCGAAAAGCCATGGTACACAGTCAGTCTAAAGAGAAGCATGTCGGTAAAACCATAGGCACATCCGGATACACTACATAATGCAGGTCGCGAAAGACCTGTGCACGAGATGTACAGGCACTTATTTGAATATGTTTACCTGTTGCTACTAAATCCTTTATTTATTTAGAGAAAGATGAGGGAAGACAGTTTGGTTCTCCAGACAATTTCTGATAAAAAAGCGGCTTTACTTAAAGTTGGAATGTTTTGAGAGAGGAGAGAGAGAGAGGAAAAAAATAGTAGATTCACACTAACTAGGAATATTTACAAAGGATAATTCAATTTGTTTTTTTTTTTATTCTATTAACATTATAATATTTTTTATACGTACGTTAACAGTATATTTTATCATATAAAATGCCATGTATGCGATATTAAATTGAATCATTTCTATATATTAATTATTATATTTAGGATTTATATAATATATATATATATATATATATAAATATAATATATATAGTAATATATATATAATATATATATATATATATATATATCATATATACCTATATATAAAATATCTTTTATATGTCTATCTTTGCAAAAAAATGATATTTACTTCGGTCAAACAGCACATCTTTTCTTAAATTTATGATAAGTATTAGAATCCATAATAGCAGCATTATTTTTTTATTATTTCTTATTTTTTCAATTAAAAATCGAAACCATTATTCTCCATTCGTGTTAAAGCCAAAAGTCTGTTAAACAGAGCAAAGGGCTTCTCGTTAACAGGAGACCTCGAAACTGGTGAGTTTGACAGGGGATACCGTTAGGATTTTAAGTTAGAGAGGATTACTTAGGGAACTCATAAGCCAAGGTAATTTCCTTCCTTTGCTCTAACCGATAAATTTGGAGGAATGTTTCAGTATTGTTAGTTTTCTTCTCAAAAAGATGGTAATGGGAATGTGGACTCCGAGAGCCAGTCTTGTAGAGAAGGAGGGCTGAGGGACATTGAAGGGTCAGAAGGAGAGAAATTTAAAATTGGAAAAATAAAAATAAAAACTAGTTAAAATCATTTAACTTTTCGCTTTAAAAAATAATAGGGTAAAAAGCACAGATTCAGTTTAGGTAATGAAGCCATTGCTTCAGTCAATCTGCAATTTACAAGAGAGACAGAAACGAGATAAGTTCACTCTAACCGAAGTATGATTGCTCACCCCAGATGGGAAGGTACTAAAAGATGTAAAATACACAGTTTTAGTCGTGAGATTTCGAGAGTGTCTTAAATTAGGAGAGAGGAGAAGAAGATTGTCTTGCCAAAAAGATCGCTGAGAAAACACATATAGAGTCTGGCAAACACCCTAATAATTTTTATAAGGAAAATATTATATATATATAGATATATAAATATATATATATATATATATATAATATATTATATTATAAATATATATATATGTTATATATATATATAAAACTTATATATATATATATATATATATATATATATATATATATATATATATATGTCTGTATGAGCGAAAATTTGGATGTGTAGGGATTCTTTGTATGATACTTTTTAACATGTATTTTGTGTAAATATCACACATCTAGCTGGGATTAAGAAAGTTTATTAATCTTAAGTTGTCATAGTTTATCTTGCGACTTATTCATTTTGACTAATTATTTGCATGATTTTACCTCATCATGAATTTTTCCTTATCTATAATATTACCAAAACTAGGCCCATGTTTCGGAAGTTCTGAATGGTAGATGTATGTCGGGGCAGACATCAAAATTCACACTCGGGTCATCCTGATTCCACCAACGAACCTTATGAGAGTTTTAGATGAATGGGCTCGAATAAAGGGATTCGGTAGGTGTAGCTACGTTTCAGCTGACCAGGGAGTGATAGCCAAAAGAGAGATCACAGAACGAAAAAGCACCGCCCGATGCGGTATAGCGAGGCACTAGAGTTGACTGAGTATATGTACGTGATAGTGATTGAGTATAGACTCATGATTTTTTATATAAAATTGCTTTGTATTTAGTATTTTGTAATTGTTGCATCTAAACATGAACTAGTCGTTAAAAAAATTGATGCATGTATAGCATACGGTTGATTAGGTTCTATAGGTTCTGTAAACGTTTTCTCTAGTGTACAAATCTTATTTGGAATTTTGCTACAGCTTATGGGAGATAGAGGGAAAGGACTATGAGTACCCCGCCGGAAGATATGGGAGAGGAAGAAAATGGTTACAAGTACCACCCCAGGAAAGCAAAAGGTGCCAAAGGAAGAGGCAGAACGACGAGAGAAGACAAACAACAGTGTCCTATTGAGTCAAAATTTTAGTTGGATTAGGAACTTATTTTTGCAATTTTTAGCCAATATTTTCTATTTGCATGTTTCATTAGTCTTGATTTCGGTTGTAATCATATTAGAACGTGACCACAATTTCTTTCACAGATGCTCTAAAATAGGGGAAGTCACGATACCGGTCCTATACCTAGTGGTGCAGAAAGAGAAGAAATGTGCAGCGCAGTCTTAAGTTTTAAGTTGATCATATGTGAGGAACAGTCAGGTATTTCTTCCCAAAAAGTACTTCTTTTCTTCTCAGTAGGAATTAAGATATCAGAACGATACTCCTATGTGGGAACTAGAATAGAAAAAAGGGAAAATACATGACCTCCTCATCAGTGTATTGCTGTATTTTGCTTTGTTTTTTTGCAATTTGTTGTAGTTTTCAACCAACGATTAGCTCTTTCTAACTATTAGTCACGCGCTTTTGATCAAAAGTTTCGAAAAGTTTTGAGAAGTGATACTCGCAACACGGTTGGTTCGAGTCACAGAGCTAAGATTTAGCCGTGGAAAGAGATTAAAGATTGAAGAAGTATTTGAGAGATAAAGAAACAGGTATCAGTTATATAGAGTGACAGGATAAGATAATCGTATTGGTTGGTTAAATAGTTTCAGTAGATACTTTAGCATGATAGTTTCTGTTCATTTTTGTTTTTAAGTATGTTTAGAGATTACTACGATAAACGACTATGTTAGGTCACGTTAAAATGTTTTTTTTAGGGCTATGAGCCATATCGATGATCGGTGTGATCTCTAGTAGCATAAGGCTCTTAAGCCAATATAGGAGAAAAGTTAAGAGTAGAGAAACCCAACAGAGAAAATGCATGAAAGTTCTTTTCCTTGTTATGATAAGCCCTACGCTAAAGAGATGGTGGTCTCTAGTAGTTGTGAGCCTTGAGCCTTTAGTTACGACGTAGCTGACGTTTTACACATAATTAAAAGTCCCGAATAAATAGTTATAAAGAACCAAAGCTACGAACTGAGTTATGTTTGTATAATATAGACTTTAAGAATTTTTTAAATACAGAAAAATCGCTTCGTATCAATTTGCTCGCTAAACCTTTAGATAAACCGCCGATCATTAATAGTCTAACTTTATTCATAGTTTATGAATCCTTTTAATTCATTTAAGATATCACTAGCCGTTTCTTTACGACAATCATTAATTTTTTGTGAGTTACACGTAAGCTAGAAGCTTGAACTGTTAAGAGGAAAAGGAATGACACTAAATGGAGAGAGGAGGCATTAAAGGACTACAGGAAGACCTTAGCTTCCACTCCACTTGTCATTTTGGTTTGAGATAACAAATCGGAGAACGTTTTTGTATAAATAATAAAGCGGTTTTGCGTAAATAGGATACTTTGTTAGCATAAGAATATTTTTTTTATAGTCTATAGGACAAATAACTTAGATTTTGTACAGAGATGATTATGCATTTCGCATCGAGGAGTTTAATTATTTTATCGAATACCTAACCTATCAGGATTCTTCCTAAGGAGGCCACATTTTATTTAGAAATAATTAATCAAAAAAAAATTTCTTTTAAAAAGAAAGTATAAACATAATAAAACAGCCCAAGAGAATGCCACCTAACCTTGCCATTAATCTTAACATTTTGTTTTAACGCTTAGCATTTTTTTAATAGGAAGATGATAGTTATTGACACTTCCACTAAATATTTTTGTTTTAACGCTTAGCATGTTTCTAATTAGAAAGATGATTTATTACACTTTGTTAAATATTTGTATTTTAACGTTTTCATACTAACAGTTTTGTTGGTTAAAACATAGTGTTGTTAAATGCATGACTATAATAGTAAATAAAAATATCTAACATTCTTGTAGCATTTCTCATTGTTTTTAAACATTAGGTTGTTAAAAGCAACATAATATAAAAAAATTATACTAAATAATTGTCAATTCTGAATTAGTCAGCACAATCATATCTTGAAGATTGATTTGCCATACTAATAGCTTTGATACTAATATTAAAAGGGAAGAAACATTAAATAATTTTAAATTATACGAGTATCACACTAACCTTAAATATTATTTTTTCCTAACAAGTTCTACTACAACATTAGTTAAGTCAAAACAGTCGCTAATTGTCGTTATAATAATGTCTATCGCTTGTAGTTGAAACCTTTAAATGAAACTTTGAAGTCTAAATATGTATACGACATGAAACTAAAGTCCAAAAGGAGAGAAGTAGTTGAATGTAAGTAATTTTAGCTTGCTAACACCTTCTTTTCCTATTAATCCTTAAACGAATGTTACTAAAAATTAACTCTAGCTAACGACCAAAAAAGTATAGGCCAGTTAAAATAAAACTAACTAGTCGGTACTAGGTATAGTAAAATCAAAGAAAAGTAACTTAAAAAATCACCGTTTGACCAGTACCAAAAAATATTTTAGGTCAACATGATTAACCAAAGACCATAATAACCCGAGATAAAATTTTAATTTCTTTTTAGATAGCATAAAAGGGAATCGCAAATTTAATAAGGTAAACAAATGAATAATTTTCTAAATGCTTATTTTTTGAGAAATTTCCTGTTGTCTACCTGCTAAGTACAGATCTTTTGTTGTTTCGTCACTTAATAGTGACCCAGTAATTTTTTCTGTTATTTACCTATAAGTAAATATCTTTTGATATCTTGTCACCTAGTAGTGTCTTCAAAACTATTCTTTGTATATAAAGTTTCCTAATTACATTAGTAGAGGAATTCCCTTGGAATCTATGATAGAAATTTTCACTAATCATTCTTCATAAACACTTAGTAGGAAGTTTTTAGTTCAGCTCGAACTCCTTCCTTTTCATGTCTAATACTCATGTTCATTTCTTGTAATTTGTTCCTTGAGACAAGTGCAATGGTTTTTTCCATAATAGCCACTTTCATTTTCGGAGAAGGAGCCTATATCGCGAGTCAATACTATGCGTTGCAAGTATAAGTCGATGGAAAAAACCTATTGCAAAAGAGCTTCAGAGTATGGTGCCACCTTGGCTGCATACCTAGAATTTCTTAAGCAAAAGTAGCGTCTTTCCCACGATAGCCTATTGGCTCTTCAACTTTAAACTGGCATAGGAACCATACCTGTTCAAGTCTGTCTTTTCCTTCTATTTTCTCACTTTCCTTCGATAGGAACACCGCAAAGGCGAGAGTCCTGAACGGTATGAAATCTCGCCCCGTAGTTATTACGCATTACTATTCAATAACCACAGGTCTGGGCATACGAGGGAGCTTGAGAACGCCTCATTCTGCCTTCTCAGTTCACCTGGTGCAGTTAGTGCATAATAGTGTTGCTGTGAAACTATTTCGTAGGGGGGTTTAAATATTTAAAATAAACTAATTATAAAACTTATAAAGTAAAGAAGACTCACAAACGCAATAGCGTATATTCCTAAACCAAAACAGTATATATAAGATAATGTATATATAGGACTTAATATATTATATATATATATATTATATATCATATATATATATATATATATATTAATATATATAATTATATATTATTATATATATACAGAAAGCTAATATATATATTATATATATAAATAATAATAATATAATTATATATATAATATATATTATATATATATATAATATAATATATATATATAATATATATAAATATATATAATTATATATATATAAATAATATATATAATTATATATATATATATATAATATAATATATATATATATATTATCATATATATATATATATATTTTAGCTAAATATCTAATTCATAATTTACTTGTATCAACATTCTGATCCTTAATTTTCTTTACAGAAGAATATATGAGATGTAATAAGAACAGAACTTATTTGTCAATGTTGTTAGTGATAGTGAGAAAACTTACTCATGCCTATCCCAGATTGAATCTCTCATCAAGATAAATTCTTCAAAAAATGAAGTTTCTAAGAAAATGTCGGATTAACAAAGTCAAATCGATAATATGTAATTCATCATCACTAAAATTTGTTCACATAAAATAGTTCAAATTTATAATAATAAGATAATAATAAAATAATAATAAAAATGAATATATATAATATATAATAATAATAATAATAATAGATTATAATTATAATAAAATAATAATTAAAATAATGATAATAATAATGAATAATAATGTATAATAATTATAGATAAATAATAAAATAATAAATAATAATAATAATTAATTAATAATTAATAATAATTAATAATAATAAATAATAATAATAATAATAATAATTATTTGATTATATAATAACAATGATATGTTAATAATTATGCAGGATGATTTATTATGTATCATTTTTTTAGGTCTTTTGATTACCTGTGTTTTTTGTGCTACCTGTGTTTTTTGATACCTGGTCTTTTTTATCTACGATATTGGATGGCTTATAGAATATGTGGTAGACTGAATGGATATTCAGTTGAATTTGTTTTATCTAGGCCATAAATATTTACGTGACATTTAATATAGCAATTTGATGCGCTTCTGATTCATCCTTTTTATCCTCTATTGCCGTTTACAAAGACTACATACAAATTTAAGGTCAGGAGTGAAAACTCTCCTCAACAATTAATGCAGAAAAGTGAAAGCCTTTTCAAAGATAATAAAATCAGGAGGCGAGAATCCTCCCTAAGCTAGTGCTACTCTTGTGCGAAATATGATATAGGCTCTGGTATCAAAAAAGCTTAAGCGGCCAGCCGCCATAAGCCCAATCCAAGTGTTGAAGAACATATAACTTCAACACTATTGTCTGTATAAGCCCGTTAGAAGCAGGACCTTCAAATACCAATTAAAGTATCATTTGTAGCGGTACAGAACCGAAAACAGAATAAGGTAACGGAAAGATAAATTAGGAAGAAAAGTGCCAACGAACCCCAAAGCGGAAAAAAACTACATCATATTATATATATATAATATATATAATATAAAATATTATATAAATATATATATATTATATTAATATATAATATATATATTCACCTACAACCATATATATATTATATATATATAATATATATATAAATATAATATATATTATATATTATATAATTTATATATATATAATTTATATATATATATATTATTATATATATATATAATATATATATTATATATATTATATAATATATAATACTATATATATATATATATATATTAATATATATATATATATATATATATAGTATAATTTCTTTTATGGATAAACCACCGCCTCACGGCACTTCCTCACCTTATAAAATACATTTATTCAATTAACTATATATATATAATATATATATATATATATATATATATATAATAAATATATAATATATAATATATAACTAATTATATATATATATATTATATATATATATATATATATTATATATATATATATATATATATATAATATATAATATATATATATGATTCAATGTCAGTTTGACAAAAATCCTATAACAAGTAAGAGTTATATAATTAATGTCATTTCAAAAACTACACGTCACAAAAGATTTTACAAAAATAAAATTAATAGCAAAAGTTTCCAGTCGCTTATTTCTAGAAAATCTTAAATATAGATAGTAGACATGAAAATGAATTTTTAAACATTAAATTTTTTCTTTTCTTTTCTTTCATTTTACCATGTTTTTCATTTATCCTTGCTATCTTATTTCATTTATTATTTTTTATTTTGATATAGTGGTGGTAATTACTTTTAAAAATTATATATATTTTTTTTTAAATTAATTTTTTTCACTTAATAATTTTTGCTATGATCTTTAAATGTTTTATTTTCCTACATGTAAGGTAATTATCAAACTAATTCTGCTCCCGATCGCGAATCGCGCAATTCTAATCCATCTCATACAAATCCGAAGATGAGTTTTTGATTCTTAGGGGATCATTTTTATGAATTTTTGTTCTTTTCTGATTAGACAAATATAAAATAGTGAAATTAATGAGGCTTACATCTTGTTAAATTATATTCATTATTATTATATTATATTATTAATTATCATATAAATATTTTATCAATTAAGAATTTTTGTACATTAATTAATAATTATTATGCGTCAATAGGTTAACGAGACTTATTCGCTCTCTCTCTCTCTCTCTCTCTCTCTCTCATCTCCTCTTCTCTCTCTTCTCTCTCTTTCTCTCTCTCTCTCTCTCCTCCTTCATGTGTGTGATCACCTAGAGGGATATATCAACTACTACATGGCCCGTGGACAATGAACGAGGAGATGTAACCTAAATTATTAAATCTTCCTTTTTATTCGTTTAGTCCTTTCTTTTTCACTTGAAAGAAAAAAAGAAAAAAACATTTCGACCAATTCCATTCCCATCCTCGTCCCTTGTGAACTGCAGTTAAACTTTTTTATTCACATCATTTAATGTTCAGTATATAAAAAAGGATAGTAACCCAAAACTCATATGATAAGAGAAAACAAATTTTCGATTTTAAATGAATATAGATAACAAAACCAAATTTTAAAATTCAATTAGACGTATATGTAAAGATTTAGACTTTCTATGCATAACAGTATTTAAAAGTTCTTGCTGCCAAGTATTAAAGACTTTATTAAATAAGGATGCTGTATTGATTACATAACAAGTGAGTACTAATTTCAATAGTATGACTTTTTAAAAGAGAATTTCCCTATATTCTACGTCCTCCTTACTCTCTCTCTCTCTCATCTCTCTCTCTCTCTCTCTCTCCCTCTCTCTCTCTCTCTGCTTCTCATCTCTCTCTCTCTCTACTCTCTTCTTTTGAAACAACGTCAAAATCCTAAGACATTGTCTCTGCGTGAAATTTTAAATGATATGATCAGGAATTTACTCTCCACAAGCGGATTCTACATTGACTTCCGCGTCGCCTCTGAGTAATAATGACCTGCGAGTTATCCACTTAAGCCATCCGCTTCAAGCGCAGTTTTTTAAAAGCACCCTGTTTCTCATCCCATATTCTATACTCTACCAAAAATTTAAACAAAGTTGTTTGTTATTACAATGAAGAATACAGGAATATAACCTCCATCAGGGAGAAATCACATCGGGTATACGTTCCACACTTCGAGGAATTCCTTCACCCACAAAGTAGTTATCATTCATAGGGAAACAAAAAGTTATGACCAAGTCCGACCAGTTCTGCTACCGAAGAGCAAGGACGTTCCTCGTTATAGGCTGGTTTCCTGCGGAAGACTTGAGAGAGATGAACGGAAGCGAAATGTGATGGAAGTAATCATAAAGAAATGAGTTAAAATGAATATAATAAGGTCTAGAAGTGTGTGGCCTATCTCCAGATGATCATGGAATACGAGTAGGGAACTGCACAACTGCTGGATCAATATATTATATATAATAATATATAATATAATATGATTATATAATATAATAATTATTAAATTATATTAACTAATATATATATAATAATATATATATATCTCAGTGCGACTCGTTTATAGAGCGATGGAGCAACCCTCCTCCTCGACTAAGTAAACATTAATTCTATATAGAACATCTTAATTAAAAGATCAGTTTTAATCAAATATTCGATGAAAATTTTAAAAACTCTAATAAGCAGAAACTAAGAAAATTTCATCTAATAATAAGAAATTGAATAAACTACAGTGCGACTGTACCCGTAGGTTTTTTTTTTTGAAAATTTTCCTATCTTATATAAAAATGAGTGCGCGAGCAAATCCATTTCATCGCTCCTGATAGCTCAATATTTATGTAAAAATTGTAGTCTGCCACAATAAGAAGATTATAAAAATAACTTACTTTGGAGCATTCCTGAGATCGCCTCAGCGTAAGTTGTCGATAATTATGATATTATTATTATATTTTATTATTTTATATATATTATTATTATTATTATTATTATTATTATTATTATTATATACATATTATTATTATATAATATATATATTATATATATACTATATATATATATATATATATATATATATATAATATAATAAATAAAATATATATATATATATATATAATATATATATATGATATATATATATATATATTTGTCTTTTAATTTTACATTGATTTCATGTACTAGCGACACATCGATAATCACATAATTTATTTTTATGTCAGGTTAACGTGCAATCATTTGAGTGATTGTGTTTGAGTTTTAAATTTTTATATATTTTTTACATTTTTTAAATATTTTCAAAAGCAATTAATATATTAAATAATAAATAATAATTTTAAGATTTTCTCTTGGTACTATATTTTGAAGGAAAATTACTAATTTTTTCCTACATCAAATATAAAATTAACTCAGACATCATACAAGAACAAAAAAACCGTACTATCGAAAATTTAACGTGGATTTATATAAGAGACACAAATGGCTCTGCGGTTCCTCAGAGAAAAATGCTCTATTCTGCTTTACATGTTTGCTATTTGAAGGAGATGATTCTTGGGCTAGAAGTGGAGTCACTGATTTAGCCCATCTATCAGTCAAAATATGTAAACATGAAGCTTCTGTAAGTCATATAAACAATAAGGCTAATTTAGCAGTATTAGGAAAATTAAATATAAAAGAATATATTGATTCTGCTTACAAAAAAAAGCGATTGAATGCCACAATAAGCAAGTTACTAAAAATATATATATATTTTCTAAGAATTATCAAAGCTATCAAATTTTGTGGGAATCTTGAACTCCCCTTAAGTGGTCATGACGAAAGTTCTGATTCTATGAATCCTGGTGTTTTTATATCTTTAAGAGATCACTTAAAAAGTTCTAACATTTTCAAAGAAACTTCAATGACTATACAAAATGATTCACTTTCTTGTTCTTTGGAAATATGTAGGATGCACATATAAAAAGAGATTCACAAGCTAGCTTTTTAGGCATTGTCGCAGATGAAACCTCTGATATATGAAACAAATTTCAGTTAGCTCTCATTTTGCACTACGAATATGACCGGAATATAAAAGAAAGATTTTTTGGACTTTTTAACCCAGCTTCTTACAGCGCCTAATCAATAGCTATCATTATTTCTGATCAATTAAAATCTATTTTACCGCACTGTAAAAAAAATTGATTGCTCGAAGGTATGATGGTGCTGCAGCTATGAGTGGACACGTCAGTGGTGAAAACTTACCTAAAAAAGTAGGGTATCCAAATTCACAATATGTACACTGTTATGCGCATCAAATTAATTTCATAATGACTCAGTCAGCTTCTCAAATTCTAGAAGTTGGAGAGTTTTTTAGAAACATATCATTTATTCCAACCTTTATTTCCCAATCTCCTCAGAGATGCTGTGTATTAGATGAAATTATTGGTAAACGGTTGCCAAAAACTGTTAAAACAAAATGAAATTTTAACATCCGAACCATAAACATGGTTTTCAAACATAGAGAGCTATTGTTAGAGTGCTTTGAAAAAAATCGAAATATAGCAAACAACCAAGAACACGAGATCATGTAGGTGGTTTGCAAAGGTTATTTACTGATCCTGCTTTTGTATTTTGGCTCACTGTTTTTCGCCATATGATGCCGCACGCAGATAGTTTCTATTATAAAATTCAGTCAAGAAATGCATACGTAATTCTCATAAAACAAGATGTGAGTGAACTACAATTAGAATTAGGAAAGATTAGAAACTGAATGACTACCATATTGGAAAAAATTGAGGGAACGTATGATGTTCGTGAGGTGAAGAGAAGAAGATCGTTAAATGTTTCCAATTACTATGAAATTAAAAAAGCTGCTACGTATAAAGGTGTAATCAATAATTATCTCATCTAAGGAAGGTTTCGTTTATGTATCATACTATCAGCTCAACTTCGAAGCGTGAACACTAATTATAATAAAGTTAGCCAACCTGCATCCACAGGCATTTGAAAGAGACTGTAACTGTTATCCATTTTTAACTCTTGAGACTCAAAACTCTGAACATCAAATATATCTAATGAGAAACTTATTCCCCGGAAGGAGCTCTTCATTCTTATATACATTAGGAAATGTAATGGATCAGACTTGAAGAAACATTAAAGTTGCTAAAAATTTTAATAACTACTCCAATGGCATTTGTTGAAGCTGAAAGATGCTTTTCTAGAATAAAAAGAATAAAAACTGTTATTCGAAAACAAGTGAGGCAAGAAAGACTGAATCCCTCGTTGCGCTGCAACAGAAAGAGAATATTTGTCCCACAAGTCCATCTTTTACAATCTTTGATGATCTTTTTGCAGTCAAAAACCGAGTAAAATGGACTTAGCTACAAATTATAAAAACCTACAATTTATTTAAAGTAATTAATTATTTTTTATATTTTATTATTAATCATTCGCAACAGTGTAACTTTTTTTATGTAATGTCTACACGAAGTAGAATAATCATAGGCGGCCTAACTCTTTCGTAATAATAATGCGATATATATATATATATATACTATCACACAATAGTTATATAATAGATGATATATATATATATATATATATATATATATAATATATATATAATATATATATATATATATATTATATAATATATATCATATGGTATAAGATTATAATGTGAATCGCACCCCCATCCATCTATCACGATCGCACTATATATATATATTATATATATATATATATAATATATATAATTATATATATATATTATATATATAAATAATAATGATATTATAATTAAAGATAACGCTATATTATATATTTATTAATATTATATAGCAAATATATACTTATAATATATATATAATATATATATAAATTATATATTCTATATTATATATATATATATAATTATACATATATATATATAATATATATATATATATAATATATTATATATATATATATAATATATATATATATATATATATATATATATATATATAGTTGACAAAAACTTTAACAAGTAAAGCCTGTTTCGTCTTTGCCTTGTAAAAAATGCTCATGTATGCGTCGTTCGTCAACCTTAGCGTAAAATCGTATAAGATCTCCCCAATACGAAAGAATCTTCCTTAATTCTGTGTAATAAAGAATAAAATTCTGTATAAAAATAGGATCTTACAGAATTAAGAAATTCCTTACGTTTGATGAGCATTCTTACATTTCGAAATGTTGACCGAAATACGAACGCAAACTTGAGCATTTTTTTTACACAAATTCATAAAACAAACACGGCTTAAATGTATAATTAATTTCATTTCAAGAACTTTTCATTCTTTTAGGTTAGTTAATAAAAAAAAAAATAAAAATTAAATAAAATTTTAGAATTTATATTTCACGAATCTCACTCAATTCAAAAAGCTGACTATGAACAGATTTAAACTACATATTTTATTTATTTTTTATTAGTTTTCATTTATTATTTTATTATTTTATAGTCTATTGTTACTGGGAAGGCAAATAATTTTAAGATTATTTTTATAGTTTATAAATCAATTATTACATTATATATTTAGTTATTAATATTATATTCCAAGGATGATCCTTCTATATAATTTTATTGCTCGATTTGCTGCATTTTTATTACATGTATCAATTATCAAAGTTAATTCCTGCATTTTTCTTCTTAATTCACATCTAAGCTTCTTCCTATTTTCATAAGAAAAAACTCCAAAAAAGTATGTGCGTTTCTTAATTGTCATTTTATGAAAGTTATTATTATTTTTATATGAGTTATTATTATATTATTATTCATTATTATTCTCACTTCAGATAATTAATATTATTATTGATTATTATTATATTATTATATTATTATTATTAATTATTGTTATATAATATATTATTATTATTATTGTAAATTATTGATTTAAATAAATAATAAATAAACTTATGGCAAAATTTTGTTTAGAGTAGCTTCAACCTTCAACACTGTCAAAAACTAAAGAACAAATCTTCCTGTTTGTTCTGTTGTTGTGTGTGTCTGTGTTGTGTCGCGTCTGTGTGTGTTTGTGTGTATGTGTTGTTCAAGTATGCGCGTTTGGTTAATTTCCAAGTACAAAAGTGTATACCTCTAGCTTCTGAAAGTATATTTTAAGTTTCACTGTACTCAACAAGAAGACATGAATGAGATTCAAATTTAATTTTTAATAATTATATATGCTTATTATACTCAATTCCTGATGTTCAGCTAGCATAAATCTCTCTTTGTT
>JABUQX010049948.1:0-2500 GCA_015478945.1 Trachelipus rathkii
TTTTTGCTTTTGATCATTATATTCTTCGATGAATATTTTTTGGTTAGCTTTTTCTAATACTTTGAATTAAATTTATTCTGCCAGGTCAACAAAAAACCTTGTCTACATAAAAGCAAACCCTATCGATAAATCCAAGCTATAAAAGCAACTGAATTATTAGTTATAGAGCACAGCTCTTAGCGAAACTCGACTCTACTGCATCTTATACATAGGTAAAATAGTGTTTAGTAGAAAATTATTTATTTTTATTGCGCCAATTAATAAACTTATTTTTACCATATAACTATAAATACTTTTTATAAAATTGTCATTAGTTTTACAGTTAAAACCCTTAATTAAAAGCTTAATATTTTATTATTTTTTAATATATTTATTATGAAATTAAGAAAAGTAAGTTCAGTGAGAAAGATGAAAAAGAAATTAAAATTATTTACAATTTTTTATAAGAAATTTCCATTTATGTGTCTATAAGTTGTTATTCAGTCTCTTAAACGATATATTATTTTAATTTGTTTCGAATTAACTAGAAGAAAATAAAATTGAAAAGTATATTTAAATTTCAGCTTACATTTAAACAAACTAATTTTGAAAATTCTTAAATCTTAATCAACATTAATTAAAAATTATATAATTAAACAGACTCAAAATAACCGTTGCGGGCGATACATTAAAACACGATCTAACGTTACTTCCGCCCTGTTTTATTAAATTTGTAATATGGGGACGGAATAATTGGGTTATAGGTTGAGTTTAGCAAGGTGGGACGGGAAGGTGTGTACGGGAATGATGGGGATATGGGGCAGAAGGAGGTAGGGGAGGGGGTGCCTAGTCTGTATTAATGTAACGCGGAAGATTTATTTTCGTGCGTGGGTTAATTTGAAATATATAAGCTGTATATAGATATGGTAAAATGGAGTTTTGGACTAGAGGGTATATAGTCATATAAGGAATGAATGAAGTAAATTGAACTATTGAAGCAAAATTAAGTAATAAGGAAGGACTGTATAAATGGAGAATAATGATAAGTTTGCATTTCGATATCGAAATAAATAATACCAGCACTGTGGATTAGGAGTTGAAGAAATAAATTGAGAAACCAAATTACACATGAAGTGTTCAAAATATAAATTAAATAATAAAAATCTTATTGAAATCCTTTCATACTAGTATTATGAAACACGAAAGGAATCTAAACTACAAAAAGGAAATGAATTTGATATAGTATTAAATATGAAATATTATAGGTTCAGTATGAGTGAGTTTATTTTATTCTGGTGGTCAACACAATTAATTTTATATATTCCATAGAAAAAACTTACCAAAGGGATTAAAAATTTGAGTTGCGCTAAAGGGTTTACCCAATAGTTCTAACCTTTGTTGTACTGTATTGTGTGAAACTATGCTCTGCGAAAAAAGATGTTAAATATAGTGGAACAGATCTAGGGCAATCTGATTCAGATGATAAAACAGTTTCTTAATGATGTTAAGTCGAACCCTGCTTCTGCTAAGGCAGATAAAATATTATATTTTGTAACAAAAATATTCTCAATGGATAGTTAAGGTGATTGGTATGATGTAAATAGTGCATAAAATTAAGAAAAAGACAAATAATATGGAGAGAGGAAATTAGATTTGCAAAATAAAAAGTTATATCACATGCAATAGAAAATTGATAGTTTCAGTTTATAATTAAAGATGGGTAGTGGCCTTTGCGGATAAATTTAAATGTCGTGATATTTCCTGCGAAATCTTGAGAAGTGTTCCGGCACAGACACAACTAATAAAATATTTAGTGAGTAGAGGTTCATGAGTATTCTATGGGGAGAGAAATGATTTGGAATGATGATATGATGACAGAGGCGAGAAAGAAAGGGGTATATTAATGAATGAAGTGAGAGAAAGGTGTGGTATTATTAAGTTAAAGGGGAGTGGTTATATGTTTTCGGTTCTAGACATCCAAGAGATAGTGAGCTACTTGATTTCACCAAGTTGTAAACACTATAAATATTGTGAGTATGTAATAAGATTGAATATCCATTAAACAGGTGATGTTGAGTTCCGGTTCGGTCTAGGTATCTCTATATAGTACTTTTAAAGTAGTATTATTTGTTATTTGAATTGCGATAAACTTAATAAATCTCACTTAATTGGTATATATGAGAGGGGACGGTTAGGTGAGTAGGACTTATTCTTTCAATCTTATTATTCTGTCTATCCTCTATCTAACTTATATACTATATCATTTTTTTGTTTCCGTGAGAGTGTAATAAATAGTTGCTATAATGTTGCCACCTATTACTATACTCACCTACTAATGCTGTAGGTAAAAGTTAGTAGATGATATAGTGATGAAAATTATATATATTATAATAAAATATGATATATATATATATATAATTTTAAATATCTTATATTAATATAATATATATTATATATATATATATATAATAATATATATATAATATAATAAATAATAGTATCATAATAATATAAATAATAA
>JABUQX010049950.1:0-22500 GCA_015478945.1 Trachelipus rathkii
TAACATTGATTCAAAGCATCGCTCGTAACAACAAACAAGTGACAGACACCCACGCGCACATCCCTGTTATTAGACTATGAGAAAATCTGTTAGAATAGTGTAAAGACATGACACAGACCCTTACATTTCAACCCCACCCCCCTTCCATGCGGCGTCGTCACCCATATCGTGATGAGTCACACACGTACAGTATCTCATACTGAAAAGACAGTACTCATCAATCATCCATAACTCTCGTATAGACAGAATAAGTTAATCTCAAATGTGAAAATCAAGAAACATCTTCACAACCACCCGTATATATGACTCAGAAAGACTCAAACGAAAAGTACATGACATCTCACCTACTCGTATAGTACAAGAAAGACTCCAAACGATAAATGACATGACTATCACCTCACTCGTTATATGACTAGATAAGACCAAACGAATAAGACTCAGACCATCACCCACTCGTGTTTATGCAGAACGACCCTTCAATTAGCTGACAATAAGACAGACTACTCACATAACTCGTCAGTATGATCAGAAAGAACTCATATAACGAATAAGACAGAACACACGTACTCGTTATAGACACTTTCAGTAAACGACCTATAAACTAAAGACCAATCATCATACCTATCTCCGTATAGATCCAGATACTGTAAGTGAAATATGCACCAATAACGAAAATGACAGACACCCCACTCGTATAGACTATACATAAAGTCACCAACGAAAATAAGACAGACCACTCCCACATATACCGTAATAGACAGAAAGACTCAATATCGAAAAGACTGAACACCCCCACTCTGTAATAGATACTAAGAATGACCTAATAAACGTAAAAGAAAGAACACATTCTTTTTTATTTTCTTGTGTGTGTGATGTATTATGGCCGTTGTGTGACGTTTTTTTGTGTTTTTCTCCCTTTTCATAGTCCATTTTCGCTTACATATATGATTAATTAAAACTATATCCTATAAGCTATACATTCGTATCAGAGCTCACTCATCCGTACTCGTCCTTTCATACTAGGTCAGGAGATCGTTCCTATTCCTAGAGATAGTCATTCGCAGATCTCGCACACTATCTTCTCTCTCATATCGCTAATCATGTACAGAATATATAATACTGTCACGACCTTCTAGATAGCCCTACTAAATTCTCTCGTTTATTTAGCACACCGATGATACTCTTCATACAGATAAAAGACACCTGCCACTCAGAGCTCGATATCGGTCAGTTAGTCCCTAATGTACAATATAGTACAAATCAGACCTGAGATAATAGACAGACCTTATTGCTACTCTTTCTTGGATCCCATCCGAGGACATATGACCTCACTAAACCGAAAAGTATATGACTCACACCTCTCATTGAACCACTTCGTTATTCTACGGTTACACCTTAAGCAAAGACCAACCTAACACGATAAAGCACAAGTTATCTCATCTCATTCCTTTTCTCTTCTTTTTCGTCATCCTTTTCTGTTTCCCTCCTCTGCTCTTCTCATCACTCTCCCTTACTTCTCGGTGCTTACTCATCCAGCTCACACCGATCAACCGTTCTCTCTAACATACGACACACGATATCCTGATACTCCCACAACGTTTTCATTGCCTGGTCTTCTTTTCCCCTCCCGTTTCCCGCTGTGTCTTTTCTCTTTTCTCCTCACCATTTACGTGTTCTTGCCCTTCGTCACAACGTTTCTCTCCACTCTTGTATAGTCCATCCAGACACGTAACAACCTATGAGTACCCACGATCAGTCTACATTCCCCTCTTTTTCGCTTGCCTCGCCTCCGTGGTCCCTGTTCCTTCCCTCCGCCTTCTCCTTCCCTACTTTGCGTTCATTCATGTACACGACTCATCTTAGTCCTGTCCAAATCCTTGCATATAACTGTGACAGACACACCTCTTCTTTTCCCCTTTTTCCCCCTTTGTTCCCCCTTTCATTGCCTTACTGCGTCTGTTTTCATACGCCTCCTTCGATCTCATATAGACCAACGAAAGACACGACTTTCATCCCTGCCTTTGTTTTCTTCCTCTTTTTTCTGCCTAATATCGTTTTCTCCCTCCTCCCTCCTCCCTCTTCCCTCCTTCCACCTCTCTCCCCTATTCTTCCAGTTCTGTCATAGAAGACAACCAGACACTCACGCAATGAGCGCATAATAATCCGACTCTTACGACCGTAACACTCGCGTCACCACTCCGCTATACGATCATCGCAAAAGAACAATACAAATTCACAGTAGACACACCCTGGTCCTACTCGTAAAGACAGAAACAGACCAAACGAAAAGGACAGACACCCAAACTCGTAAATAGACCGACAAGACCAATACGTACAAAGACTAGACACACCCACTTCGTTATACGACATAAATAAGACCAAATCGAAAAGCACAGACCACCAACTCGTATGATGATCAGATACAGCACCAAACGTAAACGATCAGAACATTCATCGCCACGTCTTCTCATAAACCAGCAACGCTACCAATACGAAAAGAATCAGACAACACCACTCGTGTGATAGACAGAAAGGCTGCGTTTACACCGTTTTGGTTTTGCCAAACTAAATGTGCAACAAGAACACACCACTTGCTATAGCACAGACATGACCAAATGATAAAGAAAGACACAACACCACTCGTCATAAGCCACACAGAATACCTTAACGAAAAAACAGACTCACAATTCCAACATCGTATAGACAACAGAAAGACCAAACGCAAAAGGACAGACACACCACTCGTATAGCGACAGAAAGAACCAATGTTTATATGGCACTTTCAATATATCGATCTACGCAAAACTAGTTAGGAGTGACTCGACGAGAAAGACCAAACGTATATATAGAGACATTGTACTCACAGCTCTTACATGCGTTATGACAATAAAACGTGAACTCCAATTCAAACGAAAAGACAGTACATAAACATCTTTCTTTTTTTATACCACTCTCGTATAACATGATCAAGACTCATTTAAATGAATCTAAAAGACCTAGACTACACATTTTCTTCTTATTCCACACGTATAGCACAGATAAGACCTAAATGAAAAGCAATATCTAGACACTACCTCACTTCGTATAGACACGTAAAAGTTACTCCACATTTTACGAAAAGACATGACACACATTCCCACTCAGTAATTGACACAGAAAGCAATCCCTAACGACGAATAAAGACAGACACTTTTCTCTTTTTACATCCATCTTTTCTGTATTATGACCAGATAAGATCCCAGAATCGAATCAGACTAAGGACCACCACATTATTTTTGTCCGCTATTAGGATCAGAAAAGATACCTAGCTATAATCTGTATTGTAATCAATCGATCAATCGTATTCTAATCTATTATATCTCTCATCTATTCTTCGTATAGCTACATCGAAATTACTCTCTTAAAGTTCTCCTGGATAAGCACTATCCGACTACTATCTTATCACATCTTCGTATATCTTGACTCAGAATATATGATACCAAAATGAAAAGATATCTTACTTGACAGCCTCCTACTTATATTCCTCTTTAATCCTCGTATTCATGACATAATGTATAAAGTCCATAACTCTATAACCTTTGTAAAATAAGTACTACGTATCACCTCACATTACGTATCAGAACAGAACGTTTACCCTCTTCTATTTTATAATTCCTCTGAATTAATCTCGTAAATACAGAACTACATCGAAACTCATACCTCACTATACTTCCGTATAGACAGAATGCCACTCATAACGTATTCATCAAGATAGACAGATATTTTCGCTTACTTATACTTCTCTCATGTACGTTTCTACTTATCCTAACAGAATCTGATACCAAATTCATTTCGGATACAAATAGACTCTATGATTCACTCATTTATTTTTTACCACTCGTTATCTCATATACTTTAGACATCTACTTCATTAGACCTATAAACGAAAAGACTATGACTCATTATATACTCACTTCTCGTTCCTGTTTCTTCTCTTTAATGACATGCAAAACATCACTTAGTACCAGATATCTGTGCAAACCAGGGATACAGATCGCGGAGGTCTGTTGCACTCTGGGCACACTTCCGTATGTTGGGCGTATACTTTTTCGATGCTTTTAGCCGTGTATTTTTCTCCATATATACCACGAAAAAGGCACCACTTGGACTGGCTCCCCACCGCGGTTTTTTTCCCGCTCTTATTAATTATTATTCTTTTTACTTACTCTTGCTCATTGCGCTTTGGTGGACAGGTTGCCACTTGGTACCTCACCTTATTCAGGTACATCTTACGGCGTTCCTCGTCCTCCCGGGGGGGTTCGCCCCTGAGATCCTTAGCGTCGAGTGCACTTGGTTCCCCCTTCCTCTCGGGTTCCCGCTCCCACTCCTCATGGCGTTCACTACACGTTCTTATAGGACCAGAAACGCCCCGAGCCGGGGGTCATCCGCCGCCAAAACAGCCCCACTAGCACTCCCTCTGCACACTCCGCAGCCGCCTCTGGTCTCCCTTCTCTCCGGTCCATCTCCATTCCCTGGAGTTACTTCGTCCGCACCTCACGGGGGGTCTTTCCGCCCCCCTGCCTCCATTGCTCTACGGCACCGCCGCCCTTGGTCTCCCCCCTTTTAATCGTTGTCCCGCAACGCCCTCCCTTCGCCTCTCTGGTGCTCTCCTTTTTCGTGTTTTCGCCTCCCGTGCTTTTTTTCCTTCCCGTGTCATTTCTCCCCTTCTCTCGCGCCCCCGTCGGTTTTTTTTCGCCCCCCCCCTTATGCTCAACTTTCATCTACACATTCTCAACTCTTATTCTAAACTCACTAATCTTTTAATCAAGTCATCTCAAGTTACACTCCATAACAACCCTAGTACCTGCCTAAGTAGGAAAGGAAGGTTGCATTTGGGCTCGTCCCCTCCGAGGCGCGCTGCAGTAGAGTGGCACAGGCTTCACGGCATTCGCTCCCGGCGCCGAATCCCAGGTGCTGGCTCGGTGCCGGTGCTTGGGCGTTTAGGTCCCTCTTTGTCTCTACTCCTATTGGTCTACCTAACATCTGTTTATACTACGCTCATGCTAGTACGCTTTCAGCGATCTGACTAGGATGTTGAACGAACATGAGGCGAGAAACGTTAAAGGCTGGCACCAGTCTAGACGGATGTGAGACACACACGCCACGGTGGCGACTACACGTGGTGCAGTAGCACACACCGGCGCGACAGCACAAAGAGCGGCAACACGGACGGCTACGCGGCGCGCAACAAGCCAGCGCGCCAGCCCGTGGTTAATCCGCATTAAATTCTTTTACACCTCTACCGTTTTTATAATCATTTTTTGTTTCGACTTTTCCAGACGTAGAGGCACTTTTGTTTCATAACCACTTATTTTTATATCGCAAAATATGTATTTATTATTTTTCATTTTATTATTATTATTACTTTCATATTCACTTGTCTTTTCCTACCACATTTTTCCACGCTTTATATACACTGTCTTTACATCCGCTATCCGTCCCCCTTTGACGAACTTTATTACAATCGCTCCTCCGTCATCAGATACCTCACCAAAAGCTAGCCACTCAAGAACAGACCCATCTCGCCAACTCCACCTCATCCCAAATAAGTATACCCTCATGTCTCTTTGCTGAATTCTTAGAACAAATCTCGTTGCTTCATACATTGTCTCTTATCCTTTGCTTCAGTCGTCTTATTTTCCTTTGTTCTGCTTTTTTCCCTCAAACTCCTGAAAATACATCAGCTACCATCGAGTCCTCCCCCACGCCATCCCTCACCCTCCTCCATCACTCGTCTGATTATTGCATTTCAGATATCGAGCTGACTACTTGCATCGTTACCTTGCATTCGATAAACCAGTCTTTAATCTTCTAAAGCTACATGACATTCTTTGCTGCGCTTGCTATGTTGTTTTGCCCTAGTCGCGTTTATGGTGCGTTGTTGCTCGACTCTCGTTATCCGTTGCTCCAATGGGTTGTTGCTGAGTTGCTTAATGATTGTCTAGTGTATGTTGTATGTGTGTTCAGCTGATTAGATCGTTGCTAAACCGTTGACTAATCGTAAATGTTGTTGCTTCTCATCTCCCCACTCCGTTTCAGACTGTTCACTGCCCCTATCCCCCCTTATTCATCACCGCACAAATCACATACTCTGCACTAATACTGTTCCTGCTTTTCCTTCCCTTGTAAATCTATGGCAAACTCCCACCTAATAATCTCTCTCGACTGCTTACCTGACATCGTTCCTTCACCGGTACTCCATTCGCCGTTTCCACCCTTCCCCGCACGCCAAGTCCACCCTCGCCCTCTTCCTCTTCCTAATGCCCCACGCCCACCTCTTCATTCAGTTCTTTCTTCTTATTGCACGCATTTAATTGCGATTTCATTTTACTTCTTATTACTTATGTATTCATTGCGTGAAACCCATTTTCAAATCTTTATCCCTCGATCTCCTAAACCTATCTCGCGTGCGAATCTTTCCCTGCAAGGTTCCACAACTCGAAACCTCTGGTTGGTAAAATTGATTCTCTCCAGCCGCCTCTACCTTCGTCTCTTGTTAGTGCTCAAGGGGATACCCAAATCAGAGATGTTTTGCTCAGCCATCACCGACAGCCATGACCTTCGAGAATGCTCCTTAATCTTAATTATTTATTGTCACATGGTGCCGGGTAAGAATTTACTTACCTTTCTGTCTTACTTAACTCTGTTTTTATCTTAAAACAGTAGTTTTTTTTTATTATTATTATTATTATTATTATTCATTATTTTATTATTATTATTCTATTAATTATTAATTTATTATTTTATTATTATATCAACTATATACTGTTACTGCACATAAAAACTAACACCACCACATTGAACACCCACCACACTCACACCACCAACACCACAGAAAAAACAATGCAGTAAATCAGTAAATCAGCATATCAAAACCCTTTCCATCTATGGTCTATTGATTATTGATCTAAATATAGATAATTGATATAAACACGTCATACTTTTTTTTAGTATAAATCAAGTTTTTGGATAAAGTAGGAAAAGAACAGGTTTTTAAGCGTTTATTAAATAAGTGCCTACATAATCCATTCGACATATAAAATTTTTAGCATCTAACATATATTTACCAGTTTATTAAGAACATATTTCAAAAAACATCAATATGAAATACATACAGTATAAAACACACATAAATTACTGCTAGGATTGAACATGGAAAACTAAGGTTTAACATATTGAACAATATTATATTTTGAAAAAGATGTATAATGATTACTACATAAAATCTAAATGTAGAGTATAAGACCACACATCTATTTTTATTCTTTTATACAGGGCTAACCAATGTCCATTGCTCGATACATCCCGGGAGAGTTGCTTTGAAGATAAGACGAGGTCGTATCAATTTCACAGAGCTTAAGTTATTACAGGCGAATACACCAAAATCTTCTTTACCGTTTTCTAAAGGAAATAGAACATTTTTTAGAACATTCATCATTTAAAATTTAAGTGAAAAACTTTATTCTCTGTCAATATTGATGATTTGAGGATGTTCAAATACACCAGAATGAGCTTGAGGAATGTCAAAACTTTGTCCAACATTTTTAGATCTCCTAATGTTCCTTTTCTTAGGATATTGAAATGATAAGCCTTACAAGCTGAAAGATTCAGCTGTGAGATATCGTATGCTATCAATTACTGTTTTAAAGCGTATGTTTGAGTATCAATCACGCTTACCGTTATCGCTACAAGACGCAGTATTGGCAAATAATCGTAAAAAGGACGTGAGCATTGAGAATGGGAGTCTTCATATATCATCTCATAATCAGGACCGTACCGTATGTTTGACCATTCACATGCAAACTGATACCCCTGCCGAAATGGGTAATTTAAGTGCGGACTTTCCATAGTTTAGAATACAGCATCATGTTTCTCCAATTCCTATTATTACTTCTGAGGTACGCTACCATTAACAATGTTAGGTATATTAATATCGATAATCCTTGGGTAAAGTTAAAATTTTAGTCTCAATTCTCTTGATTGGAGATTTCGCTGTAATCGTTCAAAAGAGATTTCTCTATTTTCCATATGTTTATGGGAAGTATATATTCACTTTACGTAACATATAGATAAGCCATCCAGTAATTTCAAAGATAGGCTTTGGAGCCGTAGTTGTGCGCTCAAAGGGGGTCACTTTTTTAACTTAAGACAAACTGGGGTGGTAGATCTAAGTTAATCTGTCGGGTGTCACCGATGGTAGGAATAAGTATTTTTTGAGAGAATATACTCACGTTTACAATCCGTCCATAAATTCCTAACGTGTTATTTTTAGATCTTAAACAGGTCGGTTCTAATGTCTTTCTACATCTTTCCATTACTCGGTACACCTGATTGCCGGTGAGATCCTTAGCATGCTTGGAATAATTTGTAGTTTCAATATACTTCGATATGGATACACTTTGCACGACGCTCCTAGAGAAGTTCATTTAAAAACATCTTGATTAAATACACGTATCAGGGAATTTGTCTCGGAGTAACACTAGTGATCGGTTCTGTGAATCTGATCAATCTTCGTTTACTAATGTTTACTTTTAAATATCAAACACATTCGAAGCGGTCAGATATTGGTAGAAGTGCCAGGGAATATTGATTCGAGAGGTACTCAGTATTTGTGATCGCGTGAACTGGGTTAATACTAATAAATTGGACTCACTCATGCTGATCTGTGTAGGGTTCACTGGGGCGAAGAAGATCCAATTCCTCTTACAAACAGTCTGGATCTGGCATGGATGAGGGATTTCCTCATTGCTGGTGAGTGTCTGACGTATAATGACGGGAGATTTGTTTAAACATTCCTTAAATACGAATAGTTTCAGGTTGTCATTATTTATATTTAAAAAACAAAGTTACCACTTATCGTCATTATTAGAGAGGAAACACATCATGACACTTTTTCTCTTTAATGTCCCCTTCGTATTCCACGTTACCAGGCTTTCTTCAGTAACCTAACCTTTCCAGTCTCTTGCGTCGTAAAGTTTTCGTTTGACATGTCTAACTTTCATACGAAATTCGGCTATGCGAGTTTCTTACCAGCACTACGCAGGGTCGACACTCCCATAATATCCTGGATTGTGTTTATTCCCGTCCTCGCTGCTTTTCTAGCAATGTATTTACCCCCTGATTTACAGGGAATGAGCTCTAAGAAATCAACGAGCAGAAAAATCCTCCTAAAACATACTCCCTCTGCATTCTTGAACCCCTGCATTTTGCTTTTCTTCCTTATTATTATTTTTACGGAGCTTCTTTCCCTTTGTGTAGTCCCACACTGGAAGACCAAGGAAAATGGCTCGAACGGCTTAGACGTCTCATTATATACAACACGCAGGGGTCGACCCAGTTTGGGTTCTACTTCCATAGGTAAATAGTGAAACATTAGGAAAGCTTAATAACTTTACGACTTTAAGGAAAATGCACTACCTCTTAACAAGAGGCTTTTAGTATTCCTACATACGGTTGGTCTAATAATATCTGTATACATAAGGCATTAGTACCAGGATATTGAAACATCTTAGTAGGCATGCATACAAAATGTATTGAACTCTCAGTGTCATTTTTTTTGACATACTCTTCCATCGTTGGTATATAACGTATTAGATCCTTTAGAGTTGGTTTGATATCGTTATTTCTCAATAATGAGTCTGCATGTGAGTAATGACATTTACGAAACCAGGCTTCCGAAGAATGGAAAATAAATAAAACTTCTATCTTCGGTTCAGCATGAGTTTGAGATTTTAGGTGATTAAGCGTTAATTTTCGTTACGGATTTATTAAAGAAATAAATCTTTCAAACCGACTTGTTTCAATTTTTTGTTTAAGGCATGAACACATCAGTACGATTTGTAAAGACCCGACTTATGAAATATTTTTCATAGAAAAATTATATGCAATTATGCAAACATATAGTATATTAGTTTAATTTTTAATACAAGTTGAAAATTAATTTGGCAAATCAAGATTTTACTGTAATCCGAGCCCCACCCCTAATATATTCTGCAACAGAAGCGTCAAGGCCTTTAATCTCATTAACAGCTTCATATATTTGATAAAAGTTATAGGGTTTCAATTAAACTGGGTTGTATAGTCTGATATTTTAATTTTCAGGATATAGGTCATAGCAAGCGAATGATGGCAAGAGTTACAATTAAAATTGCTAAATACACTCTGAATGACCATGTAATATACTGAGCTTTGTTTCTTATTTTCACTAGCATTTATATAACTATTAAACTTTCCGCGGGTAACTACCCTTTAATATACTTTATCTGTTAATTCAGGGTCTTCCTTGGAATCCTCATTTTTTCTGTCTAGAGATCTTGACCTTAGGAACCGTATTTCCTGTATTTCTTGTTTATAGCCCTCCTTTTATTGATTTTGTTCCGCTTAAATCCTCCACGGATAGTATATTTTTACTTTACCGTCTTTGGGAATTCTCTGACGGTATCTTACTTTAAAAACTTCTCTGAACACCTCGCTTCATACCCTTTTTTGAAATTTTCATCTGACCTAGACACTCTCACATAACTAATTTAATGCCTGTGTTATCTTTAATTTTTCCCGTTGGGTCGAATCGGACTGAGGGTTTTGTCTTTACCATCTCATAGGGGTCTTCTTAAGTGTTCTATGATAGACCTATTTATAAGAAAACCAAGTCTTGCAGTATAATGAAATATTTAATGTATTCATTTTCGTGAAATATCTGTGCATTCTTTCTTTTATAGTTTCTTTGTAACTCTTTCCACATTGCAGCTTTAACTGAAATAAGTGTTGTAATACCTATGTCATACTCTGTCTATTCTTTTGAAACTTCTTTTAACCTAAACTTCTGTACCTTTATTCTGACCACATCAATATGAGGATAATCTTGTTATCCTCATTTATAATCTCTCTCACAGCTTCAGCAGCAACGTTTTTCGACTTTTTTTATCTTTTAAAGCCTTTAACAATAAGTATCTGGAATATACATCTTCAGAAAAAAATGTATTGATACCCCTCATTGTTAGATTTATATTTTATCATATCTGTAAATCTAACTGCCATAACTGTATCTAAATGTGGGGTTGGTTTTTCCGTGTAGGATTTTTTTCGTATGGTTTATGGGAAGGGTACAAAGCATCCTCCCTTCTAATTATTTTTTTCCAATTCTTTTTTTATTATTTGTAGAAGTGCAATACTTTTTAATCTTTAATTAACTTGTATGGCTGCTTCAAAATCAAAAGTAATATTTTCGACCGCCTCCTTAGCTTCCATGACTCCATAAACTTAACATAAAAATTATATTTCATAATTATACTGAAGGTGATATAAAAAACCAAATGTAGTGATTTGAATATTTTATTTTAACTACAATATATTCATTATTTTTAATTCAAGTTAAAAATATGTCAGATGTATACAGAAAGATATCATATTGTTAGCCCATTTTTTAAATTACAAACAATCATCTAAAAAAGCCTAATAATAAATTAGGAACTAATCCATTTTGATGCAATGGATGTTTTTTTCTTATTCTACAACCTGCAATTGAGCGTATGTGTTTTCTCTCTAGGCAACTTTAATCTGTCAGTGCAGAAGTACAGAAGGCTGGATTGGTCTAGGAGACTATTGGAATAATTAATCCAGACGCGCTAATCTTTCTTTGTTTCTTCTGGCTTAAAGGGTTCTCGGAAATTAACTCAGTCTGTGAAGTTCTTGTCTTGATTTCCTATCCAGCCTGTTCCAGGAGCCTTTCTTCAATACGGCGAGAAGATTCGGATATCAAGTCAACATATTCGAACAATATTGTTTCTCCATCATAATTGAATTTGCACCGGCTCGTTTCCCATGTAATCTGTATTTTAAAATATTATATAGAGCTAACCCTTTTTTCTTAACTTCATTCACTTCAAAAAAAATTTCCTTGAGTACATGTTTAAAATTATCTCTCTTCTTTCACTTCAATCTTAGAGTATCTGGGTGCTGGAGCTGAATTCTTCTATAGGTGATTAAAATAAAGCTTTTTAGATTCTACTAATTTTTTGTTAGCATTTTTGAATATAGATTCTTTTTTGCGTCGAATGTTACATCAGAGATTTAATATTCGATAACATTCCTTGCTCAGTAATTATTTATCTGCTCAACTTGGGAATCATTACTACAAAGGTGCTGCTGGAAGGCAACATGCTGATAAAGCGGTTTATAAGACCGATACTGTTGTTCGAACTGTTGTTGTTGTTGTGGCTTTGTTGTTTGTTGTTTTGCTTCGTGAATTAGTTGCTTTCGTGGGCTGTTGTTGTTGTGCTTGTTGTTGTTGTTGTTGTTGGTGTTGTTGTTCGGTTGTTGTAGGGGTAGGGTTCCTCGTGTTATATTTTCATCTTCTCATAATAATCGCTGTAGGGTAAACCACTCCTCTTCCAATCATTGAGACAAGCACTTAGTTATCAAGGGGTATAACGGAAAAGAGTAAACGGTAGGAATCACTCGCTTTCTGTAATAGTCTTCTTTTTTATTTTTAAGTTTTTCTTACAAAATGAATATTGTTACATAAAGATGCTTCTTGCGACGCGCTTTATTTGAGGTCTGTTTTAAAGGAACATTTCCTTTTATAAGATTTGGCATACTTCAGCTATATGCACTGTACAAATTTTTCATCTTCCAGATCAGTTTACTAGGTTTTTCAGAAGGTTTCAGGTTTTTAACTTTTCCTCAGATAAAGAGGTTAAAATATCTGCTATATAGAGTAGCTCATTATTCGTTGTATATGTCTCAATCTCGATTGGTACGATATTTGTACGGCTAGTAACATCTTATTGCGTGGTTTCACTTAGGATGAAGCTCAGAGTAAATAACCGTGAGGTATAGATGTAACTTTTATAACTTTTTAGGAACTCTTTACGTTGAAGTAAGGGAAATTTGGGTAGTACACATTGACTCCTATCCCTTCTTTGTCCGAACCAGATTAAATACTGTGTGTTTAAAGACACATCAACGCATATATTTATTCTGATGAAAGATATTTGCGTTATACAAATACTGTGAGTTTAAATGATGTGGAGTAAACCTGTGAAAGTTTGCTATTCCTCATTCATTTATGCATAATCATCAGGATTATAATTTTATGACCGGTAAACATTGAAGAGCTTTTATATCATATAAACTCGTTGAATTGAATTACACATCTTTGTAATCACTACTTTTCTTAGGTACACTGTAGCCACCCATACTAATATATTTAACAGTTGCTGTTCGAAGATCTCAAACCTTTTTAAAATATTTTAATAAAGAAAGTTTCCCACAAGCCTGTTAGGACCAGACACAAGTCACGTAGCTGGAGCACGGAATATAAATTTACAACGTCATCCTAGGTTATAGCATCCGAACACTTAATGATAAGAGAGGTTGCACTTATTTATAAACGCTTTAAATAAAACTTGTTTTTTTTCCTATTTTATCCAAGAACTTATTTTACTCAAGATAAGTGATAAGTGATAAGTATAGATAATAGATAATAGATCATAGATAAGGGGAGTGGTTGATGGCTTGATTTACTGATTTACTGCATTGTGTTGTGTGTGTGTGTGTGTGTGTGTGTGTCGTGTGTTGTGTGTTTGTGTTAGGTTTGTTTATGTCATATACATATAATAGTTGATATAATATAATAATATAATATATATAATATAAAATATAATAATAATTCATAATATAATAATAATTAATAATATATAATAATAATAAAAACTACTGTTTAATGGATAAAAACAGATGGTTAGTAAGGAGCAAAGGGGTAATTCGTTACCCTATTGTGTCAAAAGATATTAAGATTTAATGAGTTTCTCGACTTTCATTTGGGCTGTCTGTGAGATGGCTTCGCAAATACAGTTTCTGATTTGGTTATCCCTTGAGCGTAACAAGATACGTAATGTATAGGCGTCTGGTAGAGATCTGCATTTCCTCAACAATTTCTATGTTGTTGACTGCAGGGAAGTGATGCCGTGATATATGGTGTTATGAGTTAATGTGAAATAATATATATAATAATATATAATATATAATAATAATAATAATAAAATATAATAATATAATAATATTCATCAATATATTTTTTGTGCGTTGTGATGTTAAGCATTGGATTGGCTAATGTTTGACTTCTTGCTGGTAAGTTTGAAACTTCTAATTTTAGTTACCGTGGTTAATGAATAGCTGTGATGTCAGTTTAAGCTAGGATGAGATAATATTTTTGGTTTAGGTTTTTCATATTACATGTTAATTGTAAATTAACATTAATATTTTAGAGATATGGTTTGAAAAAGTGTTGTAAGATTTTCATTTAACTTGAACGTTTGATATATTTAACCAAAAGCAAACAACAACAACAACAGCACAACAACAACAAAAACACACACAACAACACAAACCAACAAAACAGCAACAAGCATTTCAATACAAACATACAACTGGTAACCAAACGGGCGCCTTTCCACCACAAGCTGCAGCAAGAATTTATTTTGTTATGTTTAAACAAAAAAATTGTTATCATACCAGAAAAAACAACAACCACCACAACACAACCACACACTCCACTCGAAATTGAAACTCAATAAAGAATACAATCAGAATAACAACTAGCACACCAATCAATAGATCATAAGATGGGGGAGGAGGGTGTTAGTGAGGGCAGTTTGAATTTACTGATTTCCCATAGAATTAACTACTGCAAATAATATACAGGAGTCAATCTTATGCAAAACACTCGATACTCACCTTAACTTAACAAAACACACATAAAACAAAAAAAACCACAACCGACCTTGAAATAAAATAAGAACATCAACACCCTCCACACGAAATAACAAAATGACATCAAATAAGCTCAAACTAAGAAAATACAACATAATACCCACAATCAAAATACAAAACACAAAACAGCACACAACCACCAAATAAACCTGTTGGGAGGGCAGTTATTGATTTAAACTGATTTATGATTTGGGTATGTAAAAAACGTAAATTTTTAAATGTTATAAACATGAAAAGCGTAAGGATTTTAGTAAAAACAAAATAATTATAAAAATATAAAAACTAATAGAATTTTTTGAAAAAATATAAGTTTATAATAAGCTCCTTTCCAACAAGCTAAAAAAAATTTATAAATTTTTAAAAGAAACTGAAAACACTTTTGCGTTCTCGCGGTGGTTCGCGCCGGATAGCGCTGCGCGTGCGCGCGCGCCGCGGTTTCGGCGCCGGATTCGCACTGCGTGCGCACAGTCACGGGGCAGCTGTCGGAACTCTTCTCGCAGGGGTCTTCAAAACATCATATTCGAAATCTATGACCTTATAAACATATATATTTGATACAATATTGTTTTTACATATTTACTTAACTCAGCACCGACCGGAGCCAGCCACCGGACCGGTGCCGGTCCGCATCGGAATCACGATGTCCTACTTACATCCAACAATTCCTCCTTATAACTATCTCCAAATTTCAACCTTCTAGCGAGCATTCAATTTTTTTTTTATTTTTTAATTATTTATTTATTTATTATTTTTTTATTTATTTATTTATTAATTACTTTTTATTATTAACTTTTTGTTGTTTCGAAAGAAACTACGGTTTTTCTTTCGTTCGATAGAGGGTAAAAATTACACGGTTTAAAAAATTCCTTTTAGTGCTAAAAGCCCTACAAAGTTTTCACACTATGGCGAATGTCTGTTCGGGGGGTACTTATTGAAGGGTGTAATACGAAAGTTTCGTTCGTTCTATATCAATATTTAGGTTTTGGGGGCTGGACGACCCTTTGGATTGTTACGACTAATTTACTCATAATATGATTGTGGGTACTTATTTGAAGGGTGTAATAAAGTTTCGTCGTTCTATGTCAATTATTCGGTTTTGGGGGCTGGAGCCCCCCTCTTTCAGTGTACGGTTATTTAACTCATATATGATGTGGGGTACCTTTATGAAGGGTGTATACAAGTTTCCAGCCTTCCTACGGCAATACTCAAAGAAGATATTAGGGGGGGCTACGGGAAAAAGACCCCTTTTGTGGAGTATAACACCAGTAATTACATATAAATAATCTATATATCGCATAGAATGGGTACCATATCATGACAAAAGGAACAAGACTGTATAAAGTTTTCACAACTTCTACGACGCAAAATCAACTTCAAGTACTCATTGGGGAGGGGCAGAAAAGCCTCAAGACAACACACAACTACCATCCCCCAAATCTAATTAATTATATTCACTAATAATTACAATTATTAATTAAATTTTTAAATTGTTTTTCGAAAAAAACCATAGCAACGAGGCTATACATTTTTACGAACACTACAGAAACCTCTAGAAAAAAGCGGTACCGATAAATAATCACAAAAACAAAACTATCACAATACAACAATTCCATACTCCAAATACAGTGAAATCCAAAAAAACACAACGCAAAAAACTAAAACGTACAACTCATCACAACATCGCAATAATAAAAGCGCGAATGACCAAGATCACTCGACACAGCACTAAGGCACGAACTTTGAACGTAAATATCCTTTGTGTCATACATATAATATAAACTTACTATCCATAATAACTAATAACACACTAACTAATACTATATATTTATATATTATATATTATTTATATTTAATATATTAATTATTTAAAACACCCATATATTAATGCCATCACATATATGTTGAGCACTACATATTTATATATATATTTATGTATATATATATTAATATTATTATCTATATATATATATATCTAAATCCCTATCTACATAACCTAACATAACCTAACACAACCTAACCATTTAAAATATATCAATAAAAATATATATTAAACACATCCAATATCTAAAGAGAAATTTAACCATATTCAAAACCAACTAACAATACTATCATTTATTAATTATTATAAAATTATTTATTATTATATTTATATATATATATTTATATATATCTATATTATTATATTATTTAATATATATATTATATATATATTATCTATACTTATTTCTTTTTATATAACTTTATATTTTTTTTTTTTTTTTTTTTTTACATGATACACCTCACGGGCATGCCCTTTAAAAGGAGGGGGCAAACAAAATAAATAAATAAATACTAATAAAAAAATTACATAAGAAAATTTAAAATAATTTACACCTGCAACCTTGCCTAACGCAATTCCTCAGGTGGGGGCGCAGCGCGGGAACTTAATAGGGAAGATTAAAATTGAGGGGAAATAAAGAATTGGCTGGGCTTGCATAATGTGGCTGGGGAAGAAGGAGGTTCGTAACGAGTGATCCTTGAGTCTCCAATATTCCAATTTTCATGAGAGAACTAGGCCTCTTGTGTTACGAGGGCGACGTAGTGGTGGAGGACATGCGAGAGGTCAATTCTGGGAGCCATGCCGTTGTAATATCTGCCGTTCTAATACCTATAGACGCAGAGAAAGAGGGTCAAGGGGTCGGAGTCTGGGGGTTTTAAGCTTTAGCGTTAAGCTTCAACTCTATCAAGGCAGGGTGGAAGGATCACTAAATGTGGGAAGTATTTCCATGCAGGGGAGAATAGACTTTATATAATGGAGTATTGAGGCAGAAGAAAAAATTCACGCATTGAACGAATTCCAGCTCTTTTTTTTGAGGCCATTTTTAGCAAGGTGTGTGTGAGGTCTCCAAGATAATTCCCTATTTATTTTAGTCCAAGAATGTTTTGTTGTTTACGGGCTAAGACATTAGAGCTCACAGGATAGGAACGTTGGGAGTATTTTAGAGAGGGGAATTAATTATTATATATATATATATATCTATATTATATATAATATTATAATATTATATTTATTATTATATATATATATATATTTTTATTATTTATCAGTAAATTATTATTATAATATAAATATTTATATTTTATTATTTTATTATATATTATTTATATATATTATATATATATATTATCTAGTATATATTATTATATATATTATAGTTATATTATTTATATATATATTATTGTATTTATTATATTAGTATATATATATATATATATATTAGTATATATATATATATATTATCTTATATATATATATATATATATATTTTATATATATATTATATATATTATATATATATACTATCTTTAATATATATATACTTATCTTTATATATTATATAATATATTATTTTATTCTATATATATTATATTATATTTTATTTATTAATATAATTTAATTATATATATATATATTATATTTTAGTGAGGAGATTATCGGATCGGCAATCGAATCGAAGGATCGGCTGTTTTATTCCAGGAATCGGATGGATCGATCGGCCCAGATTTACCGTTCTTTGACGATTTTTTGGTATAATCAATCTGGAAATAATTTTTATTCGATCTTTATGCTATTTCAAAGACAATTTTAAAGTCTGCCGTATTGATTTTTACTTTCAGTTCTTTCCTGATTTTTTATTAAGAAACCTGGATTGAGCGGGATCATTCGTAGAGGCTAGATATCATGTTAAGGATTTTCAGACCAGGCAGAAATTTGGGCAATGTTTCGTTAGTCATGTTTATGTATATTTTTGTTGGGAAGTATTTATGAATCGTAGTGGCGCAGTGAAATATTTGCCTTGTGGCTTGTAATACTTGGAGCTATTGAATATAAATGCTATCTTCGAGTTTCACCTTTTCAATTTCACACAGCATCTAATTTAAGTGATTGTTTTCAAAATGTTATGGAAGATTCATATTCCTGCTAGTAAATTTGTTATAGTCGTTGGTAACGCCTATATGGTGGCAGGAGTTACACAAGCCGGATTCATTAGTTAATTGTTTTTTACACTCTTTTGAACCTAGTTTAATGATCGCCATTTTGAACCCAAGAGGTGAAAAAAATATAATCCATGCCAAATCGTAGGTAATTTTTTTCATATGCCAAGCTATTTTCCAGTATGAAGAATATCCATAGATTTAATTTACAGAAGATTTATTCAGGATATACCAACCAGATGCACAAACCATATCATATGCTTTCAAAAATTTTTGAAAAAAGAAAGGCTCTCATTTCATATTGCAGTGATCATTCCAAACCTGCATCCTTAGAAACAACGGTAAGTTCTTGAAAAATTGCTAAAATTACTTAAAATTTTGTTGTTGTAGCAAATTTATTGAGCACGGATACGATGGCATGGCACTATCCAAAATATGAATGACTATTACCCATTTTTTTCTTTTGGATAGAGTCGAAAAAGAAACTTTGAGGGACTTTGGGTCTACGCATAGTGGAAATTCGGTAAAAATTCCGCTTTACTTTACTGGGATAAGATCTTGTGCTTGCTCCTTCTTGATCCACGCTTTTAAAATTACATTCCTTGAGGTGATTATAACAATATAAAGGTGGAAGATATTCTTAGCACATAGATGTGGCTAGATATTGTTGCAAAAGGAAAGGAACCGTTTCTTTCTAATTAGATTTTCATGATTGAGCCACAGGAAATCAATGGCATCGGCAATATTAATTTTGATTTGGCCTTTTTTTTTTTGCAAGAGTCAGAAAAAAGAATATTTGAGGGACTTGGGTTACAGTATCAGCATGGAAAATTCAGTAAAAACTGATTCACATTATTTCCTGATAAGATCTTGTGTTGCTCATATCTTGAATCCACGTTTAATTATTCTTGGGATGATTAAAACAATATAACAAGTGGAAGATATTCTTACGCATTGGATTTGGGGAGATATTTTTTCTATTAATCTATCAGAAAAGTTTCCACTACTTTAGTTAAACTCTAGATTTTTCCTTTTTCAACGAATGGGGGGAAGTGATACTGAAGATAATAGTTTTACTTCAGTTTTGAAAGTTGTTTTTCGGGATTATAAAGAGAAAAGATTTAAAAAAGCAAGACCTCATTCAGGAGAAAGACCCATTATTGAAAAATTTGAGATGTTCTAAGTAGCAATCAGCTATATAAAATATGAAACCTTATTAAATTCCAGAAAGTCCCTTCATGCGTGGTCATGCATAAGGAACTTTCAACATTTGGGTGTCCTTACTTAGGAAAAAAAAATAAAAAAATTTCAAGTCGTCCGTTTTCGTGGCAAGTGAAAACTCTTAGAATTGGAAGATAATTTATATTATCCTAAAAATCCGCTGCCCTCAGAACGGAGCTAATTGTTATGTTTTTGCACTACAATTGAGAGTCATGATTTAACTAATAATAATGTAATTGTTGCTTCCATTTTTTAAAATCTGATTCAGAGAATCTTTTTTTTTTAACCAAATAAAAAAAAATTGTTCATTTATTGTAGGATTTTTAAATATTGGCTATATTTTTCAGCTGGTTAATAAATAAAAATTACTTATAAAAGTTCTATTTTTTTTTTCAACCAAGAACTATAAGCGAATCTACAATATTATTTAAAAGGTTTTTAAATACGTTAAAATTAGTTGATTTAGGAAAATTAGGCACACATATGTATATATATAATATATATTATAATATTATATATAATATTATATATATTATATATATAATATTATATGTATTGTATATATATATATATTTATATTGATATTATTATATTATATATTATTTAAGATTAATGTATGTTATAATCGGAATCGGAATCGGCATTTTTGACTGGTATCGGAATCGGCATCGGGTGGAAATTTGGAAATTTGGATGTCCATCACTTATATTTTATTATATATATATTTATATATTATATATATATATATATATATATATATATTTCTATATATATATAATGTGTGTGTGTTATATATTTATATATGTGTGGCGAAGAAATCTTGCTTTGATTTAAACAAGTTCTTATGTTCTATTATATGATACATATACACGTGTGTGTGTGTATATATATGTATACAGATAATATTTTAGGTTATTATATATATTATATTATATATATCTTTATTATATTATATGTGTGTGTATATTATAGAGAGAGAGGAGAAGAGAGAGAGAGAGAGAGAGAGAGAGAGAGAGAGAGAGAGAGAGAGAGAGAGGAGAGAGAGAGAGAGAGAGAGAGAGAGAGAGAGAGAGAGAGAGGAGCAGAGGAAGAGAGAGAGAGACGAAGAGAGAGCAGAGAGAGAGAGAGAGGAAGAGAGAGAGGAGAAGAGAGAAGAGAGCAGAGAGAGAGAGAGAGAGAGAGAGAGAGAGAGAGAGAGAGAGAGAGAGAGAGAGAGAGAGAGAGAGAGAGAGAGAGAGAGAGAGAGAGAGAGAGAAAGATTTTGGTTTATTTTAAATAAAGGAATGTGAAAAGAAGCTAAAGAAACTATATTTTAAAAGGAGGTTAATGATATCGGAGCAAAATTTAATTTCGTTTTTCAAATTTCATTTCTACCTCAACAAAATTTCGAGGTAAATTCAAATATTTTCACCAATGGTATTTTAGCCAATATTAATTAGGCTTCCATGGAACAACGAAATGGATGAGTAAGAGTCTATCCTTCAAAATTTGCATTCTAGCTTCTACAATAATACTATATTTCTGGAATATGGAGCGAGTTTTTCCACATTTTTGTAGATACTTGCTTACCTCTCACATTTAATTATATCACAAAGCAAATATTTTCAAACTTTAGTTCACACAGCACTGATAATGAAAAAACATCATGTCTTGAACATGGTCGTTTTGATGACGAACTATTCTGTAATTTTAACAACCTGGATCAATGGATAATATATATATATATATATATTATTATATTATATATATATATATATATATTTTAGGTGATTATTATATATACTTATATTTATATATATATATATATATCAGTGGGGACTCCAGCAACTTTTTTACTACTAGTGCTCCTCTCTCTCTTATATTTACTATGTAATATTTTTACTCATAAGCAATTTTTGCAAATAAGAGAATTTTATGTAGCATTATGATTTTGGTAAAGCATTGATGCTTTCGATACTTGTTTATCGTAGAATTAGCACGAGCAGCACGAGTGTAGGAGTCGCGGTCTGATATATAATATATATATTATATATATAATATTAATATATATTATATATATCATATTATATATTTAATTATATATTTATATATTAGTATATATATATTTCTATTTTATATATGTGTGTGGTGGTGGTGTGTGTTGTGTGTGTGGTGTGTGTGTGTGTATGTGTGTGAATTTATATCCTAGTTTCGAAATAAGAGCATATGAGAAAGCTATGCAAAAAAAGAAAGGCCTCTCCTTGCATTTGACATAAGAAAAGTAAAGTCGCGCTCCACTTAAATTCTCTCCCATCCCTGTCAAGACCTCCTCCAGGGACCAAAAATTCTTCGAAACCTCAAAACCCAAAAAGGGACTTTATAAAAAGAATAAGTGGAAAAATTATTAAATAGTAACCACAAGTGGATTAGTTAATATTAACCTAAAAAGAGAATTAAAGGCTCTTAATTGATTAGCTAAAATAACTTTTAAATCGGATTACTTTTCTCTTATAA
>JABUQX010049950.1:25000-32500 GCA_015478945.1 Trachelipus rathkii
TTTATCAGAAAGTTGTAAGGCAAAACAAAAAGTTTGGAAACGCTGAATCTAGCGTCAAGTTTGTAATAATTTTTCTTTACTTATATGAAAGAGCTTAGAGCTTTACACACACACGCGCGCAGACACACACATACACAAAAACAAGAGCACACACATGCTAAAGGCAAAGAATTTCATCCCTGCTTATGAACTTCAAAAGAAGCAATATAAAAATGAATAAGAAAATGTTGAAAATTATATATATATATATATATATATATATATATATATATGTTTGTGTGTGTGTGTGTATGTAGCTGATGTATATATATATAAATATATATATATATATATATATATATATATATATATATATATATATATAGTTATATATATATATATATATATATATATATATATATATATATATATATATATATATATATATATATATATATATATTTATGTATATATATATTTATTTATATATGTAAAACCTCTATATATATTTACTGCTTTATATGTTAGTAGTTTACTCTTTTAATATTATGTTATATATATATATATATTTGAGTGTGTGTGTGTATGTAGCTGTGTGTGTGTGCGTGTGTTTGTGTGCATGCTTGTGTTTGCGTGTTTAATTTATTACTATGTTTATAAGCTATTGTCGACGGAATGCTACTGATTCAAATGAAGAAATTTTATATTATTATATTTTCATGGTAAAATTCTTTATTTGATTTTTTAAAAATAAATTTGTTCGGAGGACAAAAGATCAGGAAGCAGAAATGAAATCTTTATAAAATCTTCTTTGTTGAATGTATTAAGTTTTCTATGAGATTTTTCCTGTTATTTAAAGAACAACTTTTGTTATAATAATAATAATAATAATAATAATAATAATAATAATAATAATAATAATAATAATAATAATAATAATAACTAAAAAAATAATAATAATAATAATAATAATAAGAAAAAAAAAAAAAAAAAAAAAAATGAAAAAAATAATAATAAAAAAAATAATAAAATATATATATATATATATATATATATATATATATATATATATATATATATATATATATATATATATATATATATATATATATATATATATATATATATATATATATATATAAAAAGAAAAGATAGATATATATACATGTAAAAATATATATATATATATATATATATATATATATATATATATATATATATATATATATATATATATATATATATATATATATATATATATATATATATATATATATATAGTTATATATATATATATATATATATATATTATATATGTATACATATATATATATATATATATATATATATATACATATATATATATATATATATATATATATATATATATATATATATATATATATATATATATATATATATGTATATATATATATATATATATATATATATATATAAAAATATATATATATATATATATATATATATATATATATATATAAATATATATATATATATATATATATATTTTTACAGTTGTCACCACCAGTCACGTGCAGAGCCCTATTCAAGGAGGGGGTGTATTACGCTTAAAAGTTCATTCTCCAGCGCAAATTACGCAGATGAGCACAGACGCAGGCTTTAAAGTGAGGGAGATTAAATTCAGCAGAAAACAAAGAAGATGGAAGAGAATTCTTCAGAACAGAAGTGGCAAGAAAGAAGGAAGCACCGCAACGAACTAGTCTGGAGTTATCAATATGAACACAAAACTCGTGCGCAGATACAGCACCCCTTGTGCTACGAGGGCATCGTAAAGGTGTTGGTACGCGAGTGATAAGTTCCCTTGAGCACTTGCCTCTTCGGTACCTATAGAATAGAGATAAAGCATCACCATCGCGCCGCAAAATTAGAGGGTCAAGTGAACTGGAAAGTACAGAACAGTTTATATGCTCTTTGGCCTTTGACTCGACCCTGTCCAAAAGCCGGGTGAAACCAGAGTCCCCCCCTCCCAGATATGAGAATGGTACTCCATACAAGGGCGGATGAGACTCTTTTATAGCTGGAGTAACTGAGAGGAGGAAAAAAAGTCTCTCAGTCTAAACAGAACTCCCAGTTTCTTTTGAGGACCCCTTAGCAACCGTTGTGATGTGAGGTTTCCAAGACATTTTTTGTTTATATTAAGGCCAAGGATGTTTATATTGTCAGCAGGAGAGACGAGAGAGCCGTCGAAAGAGATTAGAAAGTTAGAAAGTGTTTTAGAGAGGGAGATTTGTAGAAGTTGAGTTTTTAAAAAATTGAATGTCACAAGGTTGAGACGACCCCACCCGGAAATTCTATCTAGATCAGCAAGAATAGAATCGAAAAGATTAAGATGAGAGGCAATTCTAGAAGTAAAAGAGGGAGTATAACTGAAATAATTTGTAGAATGAAGGGTCGAGTCATCGGCATTTGAGTGGATAGAGTTAGATGTGCAAGTGAGAAGATCATTAATGAAAAGTAGAAACAAAGTAGGAGATAAGACAGAACCTTGAGGAACACCACTATTGACAGAAAAAGAAGAAGTCGCACCATCAACAACAGCCGATAATGAGCGATTTGAAAGAAAGCTAGACATAAGTAAGCAAAGAGAAGGAAGAAACCCAAAGGAGGGGAGCTTGAAGAGCAGTGACGCGTGCCATACCCGGTCAAATGCTTTGGATATGTCAAGTGCCACCACACAAGTCTCCTCGTAGTTCTTAAGAGCGGAAAACCATAAATCGGTTAGATAGGAAAGCATATCACCAGTAGACCTTGAGCGTCGAAAGCCGTACTGGTGATCGGAAAGAAAAGAATGAGTTCCCAGATGAACTAAGAAGTGAGAGTTGAGAAGGGTTTCAAAGAACTTAGATAGAATACAAGTGAGAGCTATAGTGTGATAATTAGAAGGATTAGAGCTGCTTCCTTTTTTACGGAATAGGTTGGACATGTGCGTGCTTGAAAACTGAGGGAAAGTGCTAGTACTGAGACATAAAGAATATAGTTGAACGAGGGGCGGGGACAGTACGGAAGCACACTCCCTCAAAACTAGGGAAGGAATGCCATCCTGGCCAACCGTCTTCCTAACGTTCATAGATTTCAGGAGTACATGCACATGATAGAATATAATCACAGGCAAAAGCACATGACATCTGAGAGGAGAAGGAGGAGGAAGAGGAATGCCAGAATCGTCCAAGGTTGAGATAGAGGAAAATAGGAGGCCGAAGAGATTGTCCTTTTCAGTTAGAGAATTAGCAACAGAACTATCAGATCGAATAAGAGGAGGAAAAGCAGATTTATAGAAGTTGTTAGAGATGTTTTTTGGCAAGATTTGTCAGTAGGAGAACTAAGGAGGTTAGCGCACTTTCCTTTGATGAAAGCCAGCTTTGCTCGTCGAAGAGTATCCCTGCAACGATTTCTATCTGAATGAAGGTTAGCGAGAGTGATAGGAGAATGAGAATTTTTCAACCTCCGATACGCACTGTCTCTAGACTGAGTGGCCAGAGAACAAGCACGATCGTGCCATGGATTATGAGGAGATAAAGATTTAGTCGAAGAAAGAATGAACCTGCTCATCCCATCACCCATTACAGCTCCCACCTTATCGGCAGAAGCAGAAGCGTCACCAGAGCCAAAGCAGTCATTCTAAATATAGTTAGCGTAGACGCGACGCAAGGCACTACAATCGGCCCGATCAAAGTGCCAGAAAAAACGCATAGGGCAGGATAGAGCTGTTGGAGAGAAAGTATATATATATATATATATATATATATATATATATATATATATATAAAGAGAGAGAGAGTATATATATATATATATATATATATATATATATATATATATATATATATATATATATATATATATATATATATATATGTACAGCGAGATGATGAGGTCATTAATTAATTAAACATAGAATTAAATCACTCACCTCTCGAGTACAATAATTAATAAAAAGGAAGGTGTATAAAAAAATAGTTGATGTTATTTTCTTTATTAATATTCTTTTCTTGTTATTGATCGCAGATCAGTAATTCGATAATTTTGTTATCTTACATAATAAATAAGGACTTTGTCATTGACAATTCAAATACTTTTTCGTGAGTACTCGAGTCCAGATATTATATAAATTTTTATTTTAGAACAGTTTGCAGAGTGGGGCATATATTAGAATGCCATGTTCCCTACTAGGTCTCTTTCACCATTCTCTATATTTTTTATATCTGAATTATTTCACTTATGATCAATAATGTGTATCAAATATGATACTTACAAGAGATCTTAGAGAATACACTATATAATAACACTCAATTTTAATATAAACTAATATATTTAGCGTGCCAGGGCCAGCCCCTGGCGCCCGTCTTACGGCACTGATGTCGTTGGCTTAACTGCCTTCCCTTCCTCGGTCGCATATAGAACCGGGTAGGAGAAAGACGTTCTATTGGCTGTTTCAATTTGAAATAATATAAAAAAGAATAAAAATAGTTATGTGTGATCTTATAAGATGTAAGCAATTTTATCGTACATAATAAATACACATACTTTTCAGAGATGCTTTGTTTATACTCTATCATAATAGCTTTTGCCTCAAATGAGTTCTAGATTTATAATTACAATAAAGATTATCAAAGCATTATTTTATAGTACTAGACTTAGTACATCATGGTGAATCCCGAGCAAGCAAGAACACCCAGCCTTCAATTATAATAAAATACATAAAAAAAAATTTCTTTTAAAGTTTTCATAAATATTCCGTAGAATTTATCTCATTTTTACCGATAAACTCCTCCAACTTTTTTGGTACCAACAGCCTCTTGTCTCAAGCTTACCCACTCGTGAAGACGTCATGGGTCTTTTTGAGAGCGCAGATGTTAGCTCCTCCCACACACAGAGTATTTGAACGAAAATATATATATATTTTTTTTTTTTGAAAAATTTTAAATTTTAAAGTGTTTTCTCATCAGTTCGATCAATATATTAGCATTAACCGGCACCCTAATACATTATAAAAATAATTTTAAGCAGATATATCTTCCTAAAGACACATAAAATAAAATCGTATATTACTCATTATCATAATTTCATTACATTTTTCGTCAGAGGAACCGAACTTCCTAATCTAATTATCATACTTAATAAATAAAATACAATAATTTTTAATAGGGAAATCTCCCGCATGAAACTATACCCATAGACTCAAGGTCTTCACAAAATAGATATTTTAAAATATAAATTTTAATACCCTTAAATTTATTAGTTTTCTTTCCTTAGAAAAAGAATATTTCTTCGTTAATGGGACCATCATAAGCGGCCCATTTTACAAAACGATTTGCATTAGCCGTAACGTTTTTACCAAATAAAATTTTATTTTAAAACAGTTACAAATTTTTCTTCTTAAACAGAATTTTTATTACCTTCATTCACGGAAAATCTTACAATCCCCGTATTACAAATATTTGTTACACATTTTAACCTCCTGTTCCCTCCAGATTTTGGGGGAATGGGAGAGAGAATGATGGGGATTCCCATTCCTGCCCAAGTGTGAATAAGTTCTTTTCTTTACTTAAACTTTTAGGAACATGAGAGTTTTCCTTTACATGCGTATCTATAAATTTTCCTATGTCAACCAAATAAATCTATTCACTTTTAATACATAACATTATTAACCTGCCGTGTCTAATATATTTAATTACCTTTAAAAACAAAATAATTTTAAAATTAAATTTCACTTCAAAAGAAATACCTTTGTTCATTCGCAAGGGTAGAGGGACTTCCTATGCCTTCTTTCGATGCCTCTGAGCAAATACAAGTGGATTCAGCGCTTTAACAGACAGCAATTTTGAGCTTTAGTTCGTTTCTGCATGAAAATTAAAATTTCGGAACGAACGACTTACTTTTTTTTCTTGTTGTTGTTATTTGCGGACTCGCTTGTTCTCATCCAAATTTTGAAGTTAAGCCTACTTCGTTGAGTACAACAGCTAGATCGTTTGACGGTGAGTCAAAGCCAAGAATCTGATTTTTCTTCAGTTTCAAATTTTAGAGAAAGCTTTTTCTTAAGTGCTTTTGGAGGATCTCAATGGTGGGGAATTTTTCTACCCACCCCCTTTTGCATCTCAAAGCTTCCTTGTTGTTGTAGAAATTCGATGAAAGATCTCTTTCTTTCTTTCTTTTTTATTTTATTTTATTTTTTATTTATTTATTTTTTTTGAACGGTGCTATTCAGTTTATAAAAGGAATATTTACTGCAATGTTTAATTCTTTTTATAATAAGAAACTTTCTTCACGTCATCACTTACGTTTTTAGTATGAACCATATACTCCTCAAGACTTACTTTTTAATAATTTATTAAACAAATTTTCAGTTGAGTAATTAATACTGTACACTTTCATTATCACCGCGTTATTTATTATTATTATTATTATTATTATTATTATTATCAGGCCCTTTTTATCAGACAGGTTGATATTTGAAATATTCTGGGGTTGAACCACAATATGTGCAGCGAGATGATGAGGTCATTAATTATTAAACATAGAATTAAATCACTCACCTCTCGAGTACAATAATTAATAAAAAGGAAGGTGTATTAAAGAGATTTGATGTTATTCATTTATTAATATTCTTTCTTGTTATGGTTTGATCGCAGATCAAAAATTCGATAATTTTGTTATCCTACATAATAAATAAGGACTTTGTCATTGACAATTCAAATACTTTTTCGTGAGTACTCTCGAGTCCAGATATATAAATTTTTATTTTATGAACAGTTTGCAGTGAGTAGTATTAAGGCTAGAATGCCATGTTCCTTACTAGGTCTCTTTCACTATTCTCTAGGTATTTTTATATATGAATTATTTTACTTATGATCAATAATTGTATCAAATATGATACTTACAAGAAATCTTGTTATGAGAACATTAATTATATAATAACACCTTTATTTTTAATATAAAACTAATATATTTAGCGTGCCAGGGCCAGGCCCTGGCGCCCGTCCTACGGCACTGATGTCGTTGGCTTAACTGCCTTCCCTTCCTCGGTCGCATATAGAACCGGGTAGGAGAAAGACGTTCTATTGGCTGTTTCAATTTGAAATAATATAAAAAAAGAATAAAGATAGTTAAGTGTGATCTTATAAGACAAGCAATTTTAGATCGGTACATAATAAATACCATATACTTTTCAGAGATGCTTTGTTTATACTCTATCAATAAAACTTTTGCCACAGATGAGTTCTAGATTTATAATTACAATAAAGATTATCAACGCATTATTTTAAGCACTAGACTTCTAGTACACATACACACACACACACACACACACACACACACATACATACACACACATATATATATATATATATATATATATATATATATATATATATATATATATATATATATACTGATATATATATATATATATATATATATACCGATAGGCGGTTAAATTCTAGGCCGATGCTGAATGTGAACCACACCTAAACGTCAATTTTT
>JABUQX010049950.1:37500-59053 GCA_015478945.1 Trachelipus rathkii
TTATGCATTTCGTCTACTATTGATATTAAGAAATATCGCATTCTTCCATAGAATAGCCAAATCAAATGGGTGACCGTAATAGGTAGTTGCGGAGTGGACCCTACAACATTTATGGGCTATAAATCGTCCCAATATGTGTAAATATAAAGTGTGGAGTATTTCCAATCCCTCTGGGCTCAAGTGTGGTGCTCACTAACCATCTATAATACTCCCACAATCTAAAAATAAACTCCGCCAATTCCACTTCAAATCTATTCATTAGGCCACTATTATTGAGTCTCACTCGTGTGCCTCTAGCCAATCAGCTCCATTATACATTTCTCTCCTCTCCAGTGAGTTATTTTACCTAATTATTGTTATTAAATTTGAATTAGTATTGTTAATTATTATAGTTATTTATTGCTTTTATTATTATTATTCACTATTTACGTTTCACATTATTATTCAGTGTGAGATCACTTTATCAATGCATAATCCATTTTATCCATTTCGGTCATTCAGTAAATGTATCTATTATCTCACCATGCCGTGGATTATTTCTCGGTTATTTCCTCAATCACACTCAACCTTCTTATATTAATTATACCATAAAAATTTAAAACCAATCTTCTAACTATTTCATTCATCCTTTTCCACAAGAGACGCCATTAAAACCTATTCTCAAACAAGAACTTCGTTTACATATTTATTATTCTCTCATTTTGTTTATTATTTATATATATAAAAATATGTGAAATATATATAAAAAAACATATAAAATATAATTCTACATTATTTACCTTTTTCCTTCTACCTATGCATACATTTTGTATTATTATACTATTATTTAAATTATTTTCCTTTCTCTTCTACAACCAATGTCCTTCATATAACCTTTGTTTCAATCTTACTCCTCTCTTAATCTTTCTTCCTCACACTAGCATATATCATACACTCAACTAGAGGATATTGTTCCGTCTCAATTTATTATTTTCTAGAAATACTATTTAGAAATTTATAGATTCTTAAATCTTTTCTATATATTCACCACTCATAAAGAATCTAGTTACCTTCCATCTATCACTAATACTATATAAACTACTAGGATAAATACTTAAAAATATTCCCTCATAATTGTAGAACCCTAGACACACTTTTCAAAAGACTTTAGTCCCTTAATGTGCTATTTCACTTTATTATTAACAATATTACTAACACTATATTTACAATTTGCATAAATTATCAGATTCTACATCTTTCATTGCACAATTTTTCACTAACCTTTTTATTTCTCTTACTTACACTCTTGCAAATTCGTTATACCCGTTATCTACTCTTCTAATTTACTCTATTCAATTTATATTATCCATCTATGATTATTAAATATTTTTATAATACACAGTTAATCCAATCTTGATCTCTATAATTTATTGACTTTGTTTCACCAATCTAACATAATTTATACTTTTACCTCCATCTAACTGAGGGTGTCCCCCGTTCACTATCCCACAATACCAATTAAACCTTTTTTCCTTCCTGAGGCCACTTATTAGTTTTATTATACTTTCAAGCCCCCTCCTGTGTTCAACATACATCCACCTTTATTGCCAAAATCTCTCTAATCAATCCTCTTCGTTATTTTCAAATATTCTTCTTTCATGTAATTTTATTTACCTCTCAACAATTCAGAACCATCAAAATTCTAATTAATAAAACGACATATTTATTAATAGGTTATGGGAAGCTATCATTCCATCTCTATTATCTCCCATTTATTTATTCAACACTTAACCTATTAACTTCCTAACTATTATCTTAAATATCATCTATTATTTCCGTGCTCATTTCCTACCCCTTACCAATTTTCAATATTATACTTTTTTATTTCTATAATACTCCCCATTACCATATATGTATAGAATTTGACTAACAATGGAGAAATATACCCCACCTTAAAATCACCCCTTTCTACTTTGACCGAACATTTTAATTACTAAAAATTCCTACATACAGTTATTATTGCACTCTTATGAAGTACTCCAGAAATTTATGGGAATGAAGAAAAAACTCGGGTTTGGCTTTAAAACTTATAATTATAACGTTATTTTATTTGATAGCTGATCCTTTTTTTATTTAATTTGAGGTTGAATACTTAGTTGTGAATGAGCTCTTAGGTGTGTTGTTATTGAGATGCACATTTAATGAATACTATTATATCCGTTTTTAATATTATTTACTTTTGTTGATTATTTTAACTCAGCTCAAACAGCTGAACATGATTTCCAACATCACATGTTATATTTAACGAAATATTCAACTTCGAAATTTTTTATTGATTATAAATCGATGATATGAATAATAATATCTATCCTGATGACTTACATAATTTCAATTGTATTATTTTAATTATTTAATTATTTAAATATTATTTATTTACTCATATTCATTTATTGGCAATCTACAACTTAACATTAATATTTTTACGTTTCTATTTTTAATTCATATGATGATTTTTATTTAAAATAATATTTAATTTATTAAATTATTATTGTAGAATTAATTTCTTCTCAATCTTTATTTATTAATTTATATATATAATCTAATATTTTAATTATTTAAAAATTTTATAATACTTTAATTAATATATTTATGTATATAATTTAATTTTAAAATTTATAATTATTTATTATATATAATTTATTAATTGATATTTATATATTTATGTTATATAATTTATATACTTATTATATTTAATTAATATTTTTTATATATTAAGGTCCGGATGCTTATTATTCCAGCACATGCGGAAGTAGTTTTTCCGTATTTAATTGAACTTCTCACTTTGATCATAAAACTATCTTAAATGTTGGATTGTATAATGGTTCATAATTTATTTATTATGTGTTGGTAAAATATACCCTCCGAAACTTAATAATAAAATTGCACTTTATTGTTTTCACTCTATCTCAATATACATATCAAATATTAAATCTATTTTTCAACAAAATAATCAGCTTCGAAAATATATACACTTGGAATTTTTACATTTTGATCTAATCCAAGCAATAGAATCAAATTGAGACAATAGCTTTTTAACCCTCAAAATTAAAATGGCCCATTTCCTAACAAGATTTGTCACAAAATGAATTGGAATTATATAAGTCAACTAGTAACACATTCTAAAATAATAATAATGGAAAAATAGACAAAAGGCTATTAAAATCTCTCAAATAATGATTAGTTAATGTGGGTGCTATATTATGATCAATATATATCTAATTTCAAAATTAAAATATAACTTTTTATCCACATTAGTTTGACTGGATATTGCATGACCTTTTAAGCTATAAACAAAAAATTACAATATTGTATAATTAAATTAGTAGCTCAATATTATAATATTCACGATATATTTATTAATATTATGATTTTATTTAGTTACATTCTTTATTAATTTTTCTTATGTTAACGCTAATCTTCGATTCATGAATTTTGTAGATCGCCATAGTAATGACTAAACTTTTTTATTCTTTATTATATACTTTAAAAATAAGACATTGTTTAGTTTTTGTGGGAAATATTAAATTATTAATGTGAGAGTATTATTGCATTTCCGAGTGAGAGTAGCTTATAGCATGACGTATCCTATGGGCTTCTGGACAGCCAATTACTTCATATGAGGCTATCCTACGTTACATTTACATATATTGTCGGTATAATAATATCTTAATAATTTCTATTTTATTAATTATTGATAATGGTATTATCAATTTAAGAATCTTAACCTTCTCTATAATATATATACACACTCTGCTCCATTAATTCGTAATTATACTTATAATCTCTTTTTCAGAGTTTTGTTTTTTTGATATCATATAAGTTATTTTCCCAAGATCTTGTTTTAACACATGATTAATATGTAATTATTTAATATTTATATATTACTCATGAGTTATATATATTATATATTATTTTAGTATATAGTATTTTATTTTTTTTATCACTTAAATAAATAATTTCTTAAAATATTTTAAACTTTATACCTATATATTATAATATTATTATACTTATAATAATTATATTAATTATTTATTATATTGGTAGAGCCTCAATATTGAGATTTATACAGTAGAAAGAGGATACAATTCACGTTTGTCGTCCTAGTTTATATTACACATATAGTGGAAATTTTTTATTGCATGTGTACAGTAACAGATGTGTTATCCTCATATTATAGGCGTCGAATATTATTGATTTGATTATAAGTGATATTAGATCGAGAGATAGCGCTGCGCAGTAGCCATATCATCCCGTTGAGTGTTCGAAAATACTACTTAAGAAATTATTCAAAATTTCTAATAAGATAGAAGCCAGATCGTATCCTCGAGTCGCACGTATAGTTCATTTATTGAGAGCTTATGTATTATAAAATGGCTTTCCAAGGTTCTTCATTTGCATCCTCGGTGGAGAGAGTTAGAGTGTCTTAGGAAAACAGCAGCAAGCAGCAAGCAGCAAGCAGCAACAGCGCTTACCATGGGAATAACATAAATCAGTTAAGTATATCAGGAAGCAAATCTAAGAAGAGGTAACCTTGAGAGGCAAGGTTCTTCGTCTCTTACTATCTCCGACATTCACGGAACCGTTTTTGCAGCTGTACCCATAAAGAAATGGATATAATATTATAAATAGAATATATTTAAGCGACGACGTGAGACAAGAAAATAGAAGTTTATAGAAAATTAATAAAACTTACTTCATATAAATATTGAGATATTAATAAAAGATGAGATATATGATAAGGAGTTGATTGGTTCATCTACTATTTATCGTTACATATAAGGATGTTTATCGAGCATAACGGTTAATAGTTTAAATTCATGTAAAGTCACATATTATACTGTACTCAGTTATGTAGGAAATACAATAATAGAAACTCCCGAAATACTTATCGATGCCTTATATATATCAGACTTACAAGTTGATTGAATTAGTCTCGTGAGACTCTGCGAAATTTTATAATATACTTCTCATTATAACGATAATTTGACGTAACTTTAAATATTTCGAGAGTTAATAATATAGTTCACTGTGCATTACTGTATATATTTTAATTACATTATTTAAATATTATAAATAATTAATCTATATCGGGAAACAACTATTAAATATTTTGAAACTTTGTCCCCTACAAATGAGAAAGGATAGCTTTACCCGATGAGTATCAGGTAGAATACGTATAGTTTTAATATCGATCGACGTATTAGTTCAATTAGATGTTCGATATATTCAAGGTCCAATACGAAGCCTCACAGTTTTACCAGAAGATAAACCATTATTGATCGTTTTTTATACATTTTTTAAAACTAAAGTTTTAATACTAAGAAAGAAGATTTTAAGACACAGATATAAAAGCTAGGAGATTCAAAGTCATAAGACTTCCAGCCGGGGAAGCCGACGGGGGGAAGTCGTCTTTCACGTTCCCCCTAATCTGTATCCCACCGTTTGCTCTAGCCCCTTAAAAAAAAAAAAAAAAATTAAAAAATACTAAATAGGCGGAGATATTCTATAATATATATATTTCATATAGGAAATATCTCGAAAAGTCTATGATCCTATATAGGTCAGCCTCCCTTTTCCTTATTGGGATTGTTAGACTGAATAACGTTTCTGACACCTCGCAAAAGTTTTCGACGCTAAGCGTTTCCGGTCGAGAATGTTTTTTTTCCTGATATTTCATATCGTCTTTGTTTTTCAATAATACATTCCTTTATACAAGGATGTAGTACCGTATAAATTGAGTATATTATATATAACATTTTTTTACAATATATTATTTAAATTATATTATATTATATAATATATATACATATGAAAAAATATATTTTAATATATACTCAATCATGTTCTATCTGAGATATATAATAGACTAACTTTAAACGATTTTTAACATATTACATGCTTGGTAAGCTTGTGTAAAAATAGTTAATCTTTTAAGCACTCACACACACAACCTGTGAGCAGTAGACCTCGGACTCAAAACACCAAAAATTACATCGTATAAACAGGTAGCTGAGAATACATAACATGTAACTATATTTTTTGAGATATCGAAACTAAACCCGCCAAGTTTCCTATTTAGAGGAACATATCCCAAAACAATATACTTCACAATAAAAGCTATCAACTATAATCCCCTAGCCTATGGAGCTAACTTTAACCTAGAATCACCTAAAACCCTATTAATTTAACCATAATTTAAGAAACACTAAATTCGTGCACACTCTAGAAGCCACAAATTAAGTATTACACATAAAAACAAAAAATATACAAACATTTTTGGTCGTATTCATTCGACCCTGAGAGACTCTTCTTATATATATGTACTCTTACAATATGATTTGCTTAACATCTCATAAAATGCCTCAGAAAACATGTAAATTTATTTATTCTATACATAGGATCTCGGAGTTCCGGAGTTTTTTCGTGATCCGATTGCTCCGTATCCGTGGATATGAGTGCGATCAATGTAACCCTTTATGTAGTCCGCTACTCAGATGACTATCTCACACATACAAATAGAGAGATTTACAATATACACTACATTATATTATATACTTATTACTCAAGCATACTATATTCTACGTACATTCGAATAATACCGAAATTAATAAGAGTATTTAAATGAATGAAATTAATAATATTAATATCTAACTATATATATTTATAGATAAAATATATAATAATTAATATTTAAATATATTAAAGTATTAACAAATATATATTATATTAATACTGTATTATTATATAAGATACTATATATAGTAATATGATTAAACTACTTATATCATACTCATATAATATAAAAGCCTCTAGTATCAGGTATACAAAGGTTTACAATTAAAGGGAAGGGAGATAAACACTATAAGGACGCTTTTAATTGAGAGAAATAGATTTATTTATTTTTTAGTAAGAAAGAAAAGAAAGAGATAAATATGTTTTATTTAGAACAATTTTGAAAAATTGTCAATATTATTCTGATAAAAAAAAAATATATTATATTTTTTTTATTTTTTTTATTAATATAATTTATATTTCTAGTGAAGACGCATTACTTTGTCTCGTACTCTTTATCAGACTCGTCGCAACATTTTTTTAATGGTTTGCGAGTTTAGTATTTATTTTTTTTTTAACAGCATTATATATGTGATAACACTAGCATTTATTGGTGATAATCAATAAGTTCTAAAGTAATGGAAACCCAAAGTGGTAATTCAACCGTCCATATAACTACGAGATGACAAGGAGTCTCGTGGTGTTCTCATCTCGGCCTTCGCGGGTGAACTACAGGGTAGGACTATTCTATTCTTCTCACCTTCTGTGAGAGAGAGTTCCTCCGGAAACCCTAAATTTTTTTCGGCCCCTCTTGGTATTTATGGGCGTCCGCGGGGGTTTCCTCCGCCCCCTCCCCCTACAGGGTTTATGGAAGACGTCCCTCAACCCTTCATGTTCATCACGGTCTAGCTTCGAGCCGCCGGCGCCGTACTTGGTACCCCCTGTGTTATATAAATCTACTTTTATATTATCTACTAAAAGGTACGATTTATTAACAACTTATAAGTAGGGTGACCTCGAAACCTCAGATACGGAGGAACATAAATGGGGGGAACGTTTTACCACCTACCAATATCCCCAATAAGGGGAGTGGACGGAGGACAAATACCCGACCGATATCTCCCACTACCAATACGAGAAGAGCGGGGGTTAATTCCGAGAACCCTCCCCCGGAGCGGGGAGGAGAATATAAGTTCCCCTACCCTGTCTCTGTGTTATTCCTCCCGAAGGTGCGGGATGAGACTCCGTATTAGCGTCCTAGCCACATCGGTGCGGTTATACCCAACATATGGGGTTCCCATAGTTTTAAAAAAAAGATAAAAATATATATTATATTCTATACTCGTATATAACACGAATTTAAACAGAATGTTTCTCACGATTTCTAAAATATACACGACATAGCCCATGCGTCCTCTGAGAAATAATATATATATACAGAAAAAAAAAGAGATAACAAATATAGAAACTATATCTTGGCTTTTACTTACTCAATGTTATTCTATAACGCTAATATTATTGATATAAACTTTTCTTTCTAATAAACTTTTCTCATTATAAGTCTTTAATAGTTTTTCCTTCCTTTTTTTTTGATATTTTACAGTCCATATATATATATATATATATATAATATATTATTAATATATATATATATATATTATATATATATATAATTAATATATATATACTAGCTATAAAAAATATTTTAAGTAAAATGAATAATATATTATAGAATTATATAGTATTATTCAATAATATTAAATATACTTACGTGTGAAATTATAATAATATTATTATTTAAATTATACTATAATCATTTAAATATATATAATATATCTCACTTAATATATTATATATATTATATAAAAGTATTTTTTAGATTTGGAAGATATTTTTACAACTTTGTATGTAAATTTATTTAATTTTTTTTTATGGTTGTTACAATTTTAAGAGGGAGAGAAATTTTTTTGAAAATAATTTAAAATCAAGTTAAATAAGACTTGCAAAGTTTAAATCACTCAATTTTTTTCGAGTGACCGCGTTTTTCGGTTCTGTTGATGATATCATTGAACAATACCTTACGTACGAGGATATAGTTGTTTTTTGCAAGTTGAAATGAGGTGTTAAATTGATATATACAATGAAGTAAATTCAAAATCCCATATAACTTTAACTGATTACAGCCACTAAACACTGATTCAGTATAGAATTATTCATATGAGTCCCTTAGAGAGGGTCGACTGAATGACTTGAGTGAGAAAGGCCCCTCCGCGAATTGAAGTTTCCTAGGACTTTAACCCCGAAATCCCGTTTTGTTGACAGTAAGTTTATTGGAGAGAGTACGAATCACGATTTGGTTTCCACATAATTTGACCATTCCTACCTTATTGGGAGCTAGAAACAGTGTTTCGAAGGTTTTCCATTTCTAGTTAATTACTTGGCCTTGTAGATTGTAGCTTTGAATTAACTGGAAAATAATAATAATAATAAATAATAAATAAAAATAATAATAAGAGAGAGATAATAATACATAATTAATAATAAAATTATAATGAGAGAGATAAACTGAGATAATATATAATAATGAGAAGAGAATATTATTTCATAAGCACACTATATAATAATAATAATCACAAAAGAGATAAATGAATGAATAAAATAATAATAATGTATAAGACGAATAATAATAATATAGAGAATAATAAAATAAAAATAATGCATTATTTATCAAGTAATATATTGCTACACCAATAATAATAATAAATAAATGAGGATAAGTAAATAAGGGTAAATATTTGCATAAAAACCATACGAGAGACCAGAAATTCAGGACCTAGACTCTTTTCAGAAATAATGATATTTGTCACTGTATAAAAAGTTAGATAAAAGTTCACAGATATATTAATATCACACAAATCTGTGATTATAATATTGCAAGTTTGGGAAAAAGATAAGTGTAGGTCAAAAATAATATAAATAAAATTAGAATATTAAAAAATATGATGATTTCTATCTAAATCGTACTGGCGGAAATACTTACTCGACTTACACATTTTGAGTATATTCACTCGCAATCACATGTCGTTAATCGATCCTTACTTCAGTAAATATTAATATGTACAACTTAAACACAATTTTATATGTTAATTTGGCTCCGTTTTCCATTTAATGTTGAAAACTTGATGTGTGTTAAGAGAGAGAAGAATTATTATTTAGATACAGTTATTACTTAAATACTCACTATTAACTGAAATACTATGAGGCTTATTAGCGTTTGTAGTTTTTATATTTATATAAATGAGATCACACAGCATACCATTCGAGTATTTGAAAAATGATATACACGATAAAAAATATCTCTAAGAAAAAATAAAGGTATTCATATTATTGTTCGGCATCTACATTATTCCGTAAGGGTATTAAAATTTAATTTTACTTTTTTGTTAACGAGTGGGTAAGTGGTATAAAATCAAACAATTGGCATATGTTCCCATCTCGTCGATTTGAATTCATTTCTCGATAACATACTTCGACTTGTAGGGTTTTCTATGTGATGTTAGAGAAAAGTTTTTTTGGGAAGAGAAATAAATGTGAATATATAGAACACATAGTCGTTGAATAAAAAAATTACCTGACCTGACCCCTACTGAACTCTGAACCTAAGGCCCTAACTAACCTTAACCTCCAATTTGAACCCCTAGACCATAGGAGCGAAAAAAATGATTTCGTCCATATAACATCCTATTTATGGTAAACAAGTCTAAATATCAGAAGGCTAACCTATGAGTTCATGTGGGGCGAGAAAGGTACACTCTCTGTTAATTATCTGTTGTCATATAGTATATAGTATATATTACAATATTCAAAACTTAAATCGTATACTAAATTATGAGTATATCGGTAGTTACACTCTGAGTATAATCACTTATATAATATAATTACATCAATCTGACGATTACACTAAAAACCCACCGAAAATTAATACGGTACTGATTAGTTATACCTTTACGTATAATATAGAGTAAACAATAGTAATATCATCCGTGAAAATTAAGTTATACTTATATTACTATAAATACTAGAGATATATACAAGATTTAAATATCATATATTGAAAGTAGCCAATAGAGGGAATAATTTCTCATTAAATTTATTATATATTAACATATATACTCAACCTAATTCACTTATTATATATTACAATATATATATATATTATTATGGTCATTATTTATATAATAATATTATATATAAATAGCGGAATGGAGGTAAATATAGGAGTAAGCTAGATCTCAACCGAATTAGCTATTATTTATTTATATTTTATAGTCATATACAATAAATCTAATTCTGGTATTGAATTTAATATTTAATAATGTTATTTTTCTTTACTATTATTTATATTAATATAATATATAAAGTGAGATAAATATGGTATATCTATTAATAATATTACTCACTATATAATATATACCATAGAAGAATAATTAAATAGGTAGGAAGTGTATAGCTGTTTAAAGTTAATATAATATATATTGAGTTTATGATTAAGTTACTAGAATTTATTATATTAAAATATATATAAAGTTATATAATAATATAACAATACTTTATCATCAATATACATATATATTTAATTATATATTAATAAAATATAGATATAGCTGAAATGATCTCCACTAGAATCTAGCACAATTTTACTATAACGCTCTTACTATAATGAAGGCTGTTTTTAACATTGAGTTTCTTATATTTACTCATCACTGGGCGCACATATTAGAGTTGTAGACACTTCATTCAGTAAGACCATATATAGTTATAGAGTTGACATTGAATTTTAGTGTCTATGTAGACAATGAGTTAAACAAACTCATCATATATAAATTTATTGATTTTTAATATCCCCAACACACAAGTTTCAATTAATCATTACTTTAGAGTTTGTTTCAAGATGTAATTTTGAGGCAAGAAAAGGGTTTGTCACACCTCACTCTGCTTGTATCTAATGAGAGAATGTCTGCTAACGAGTTCCCCTCAAATTAAGGTTAGGAGGTGTCCCCATCAAAACCTTGCATCATATACATATGCACAAGTGTACGTCAGGTTGAATATGTGTTGTTTTTCCCTCAAAACTTATATTATATTATTATTATCTATTATTAATTATTATTATTATAATTATTTATTAATATTATTATTATTAATTATTTATTATATATTATTATTTTTATTAATTATTAAATAATATTATTACTTAATTATTAGTAGTAAATAATAGTAATAGTAGTAATAGTATAAGTAGTATTTAGAATGTAAAGTAGTTAGTAATTTAAGTAGTATGTAAGATAAGTAATATTAGTAAATAGTAGTATGTAGAGTAAAAGTTAAGTAGTATAACATAATATAAACCAAAACAATATTTGTTAAATTTTGTTTATTTTTTTTTAAAAAAAAAACCCCCCCTTTTAAACCCCTTTTTTTTTTTTGGCCACAACCGCAAAAAGCAATCCGCAATTGCAAAACCGCAACGGAAACCGCAACCGCAACCGCGGTTTTGTTGAAAAATTAAGAACCGCAAAAAAAAACCGCAACCGTTGTTTTTTTTTGCACACAATTTTTAGGGACCGCAAAAAAAAACTGCAAGATCCTACACTCACCAAAACCCGCTGTTATGCCAGAAAATTCAGGCTTCGCTCCATCACTAAATATATATATATACACTATTTATATATTATATTATATTTAATTATTATTATTAACTATAGTATATCAAATTTTTTTCCGCCGTAAAGATTTTATCAAGTATTAGACGATATAAAATAGCTTATACTAGATATATATATATTATTAAGTATAATATATATAAATAGAACTGATATATTAACTCATATTAGTAGAGGTAGCTCCAACTATTTTATTATTACTATACGAACAGGTTTAAATGACACAGGTTTAGGGAGATGCTCCAGAAATATAACATCGACCATATATAAAACAGTCCATATAAGCCTTCATCCTAATACTTTGCTTAATGTTATAATGACTAAAAACAAAAAGAGCTATCATATACTAATTCTATATCCTTTTTATACTAATCCTTACTCGTATGAATATACCAGAGCCGATCTGCTTATAACTTAAATTTTTATTTTTTCATTAAATGTCCTCATTATTACATGTATATTAAAAGTCCAATAATATACTTAATGTATTAAGTAAAATGCACATATTGGGCATTGGGGGACTAACTTACTTAGATTCCCGAGCTAATTATTAACAAGCCATAACATTTAAAAACTTTGAAATTTAGCGACTCTCCGCAGAGACAGGGTGGGGGGACCTTTAAAGAAACCAGCATTCTCTCCTGGCCAAACCAGTGCCGCATATCCAGCTGATGCAACACCACTTATATTTATGCTTTATAGGGTGTATCGTCTAAAGTGTTTTTCCATTAAATCCAACAATCCTTTATGCGCTGCTTTTTACACGAGTAACTAAAGTATAAAGTGCAAACCTCCACCCCTGCTCCATGAGACAGCCTACTCGTCTACGTCTCGAGGCCAGTGTCCACCAGCAGCCATCTTTGAGAAATGAGGGAAGGAACTTGATCATTATACGAGAATAGCAAGACTCGAGAAAGGGTCGAGATCCCACAGACACGATGGGAAGATGGATTAAATTTTTTGTCTATAATAAATAATAATTAACCTTATGCCAATTAAAAAAAAAATTTTATTCTAATTACTACCAGTTCTGCCCTATGTGGATTGGCCTAGTGCACGTGGCCCGGGACAAACTCAATTAGTCCAACAGAGCCAAAATATCAAACAGCAATAACGAAATTGTACAATTTCTTTTGAGATCCCTAATTAACTTTTTAAAACCACAGTTAAACGAATAACGTTGCGAATCAGAGATACATTGTTTATTAACTACATTAAAGTACTCCCTAGCTGGCCCTTTTGCTAAAACGTCCTCAATCTTGATTGAGGTTACGTTGCTGAGTTAACCCCTTCTCCAACCTTCTTCTTCCATTCACACATCACGTTCTTGGATACTTTTATTTCGTTTTCAAGTTTTTAAGTCTTAGTTAAACTTTAGGTGAGTTGAATAAAATAAATCTACTTAATAACGATATTAAATTTTTATTTAATAAATTAACATCTCGTACAGATAGTCCCCAATACACACCATCCTAGAATAATGTACTTGAAAAGAAACACTATAGTGTAGAAACAAGGCTACTTCATCCTCCTTGGACAAGTTTGAGTAAGGTCAGGTTTGTAGTGGTTCCTCGTCTTTCTTCAGATTTTTAGTGCACGATTTCCAGGTTCTCATCAAAAGTAAGACGACTTCCTCATATTTACTCTTGATAAGGGTTCAAATAGCCTCGAAAGTTATGAATTGCTCCTTTCTGACATAAGACTATATTTTGTGGTTATCAAATACGAACTAAGATGATTATAAGTATATAACATAGATCTTAATGACTATGTTGCTTTTTGCAAGTCCTTTTTTGCAGATAATGCTTTATATTGAATCTCCAGTATATAATTATATTATTCCCAGTTTCACATATTATTCGCCGCTCTCTGTATATGGGGTGTGTTTTTTGCTTTTTATTGTCTGAGAGCTGTGTAGAGTATGTGCACGGTTGAGATCTACAATGAGACAAGATCCACGCGACCAGCTCTTACACATAGCCCAAAACATCAAAAAAGTAATTGTGACATTTTGTATATACAAGAGTTTAGATATATTATTAGGAAAATTGCCACATTATCAACGGAGTTTATATATTATTACTGAACTCTATCTAAAAATACTTGACTCTCTACTAGAGATGGTACATATCAATAATTCGTGTCATTAAGAATTATCATATCCTTGACCTTATAATTGCACCAATATAGGACAGGGATATTATAGTTAATATATAAATGAACTAATACGTATAGTTTATTTTTTAATAAAAGTGGGTCCCTTAGCTCAAAATCATTTTGTAATTTTCTTGTTATGCGCTCAAGTCTCAACAATTCTTTCCTTATCAAATTATAAACCAGATTACGGGTAAATAAAGGTCACCATAAAATATTATTTAAGTATTTATTGAAATAAAACTCGATAAAGTCTTAAGTACCCACTTCAATAGACTTTATAAATTCACCTGTGAGTTCTGTGATTACGTTCATTATAATACAACGGACGTTTAAAGATCCACGCCTTTCCTCTACTTAGTGTATGCACCATTATGATCCCCAACTAAAACTCAGTGTAGCGCCCTCACATATACTAAGCAAAAATGTTATTATCACTCACATTCGCATTCACGATTGTCTGAAAGGTAATCAGAATAGTATTAGTTTATTTTATTTACGTTAACTTTTATAGTTAATTATTTTATTATTAATAGTATTATATTTACTATTTATAATTTTTTAACCTACAATGAATTATACATGAGTGAATATATTATAGCTAATTTCTTAACAAATATATCAGCTAGGCTAGGTTAAAAAAAGGCCTCGGAATGATGCAGAGAGGGGAGAAAGAGACACAAGGAATACAAAAAAACTATTTACTCATACATTATCTCTATGAGAGTGCATAATGATGAGCCATACTCTATAACGTGATATTGATGTGTGAATTTTTACTCATCTTGTTATGCATATAAATACAATGAGATAAAATATTAATATTAAAAGTGTCTAGCACCATGTTATGAGTAAGGTGGTATTTCTTTTATAATATGTATGTATACAATACACGTCATAGTCTCCTCTTAGAGACAGATATTTAGCCATATCTCTCCTAGAGTTCTCCATTAATACTATTCGAGCACTTTTGCACAATGAGAACTGCTGACTAAAAAATCGTGTTGTTTCCTTTCGTAGTAATAATCTCTGTGCCATGAGAAACAATTATTTTAGTTGACGATTGAGCAATAAATGACTTTTCATTATAATCTACCAAAATATAATGAGTAAACAAAGATGAATGTATAAAGTTATCAGCTTAAAACACAATACTCATCTGATATATAGCAGTTAAATGTCGCGGTATAACTTTTATACTATACAATTGACTACGTCCTATTTAATATCCTACTGCATGGAGGAGTTTATACAAATTCGCGATCGAGGAAAAAGTTAAATTAACTCAAAACGTTGAATAGTGAAAACATTCGATGCTAATATGAATACTACTTATAGAAGATAAGATAACGCCCACAGTTGAACAATTTGATAATTCACCTTTCCTGGAAATGTTTTATTTCATCTATTAAGTTCGTCGTTCTGAGACACTTCTAGCGTAAGATTAATAAGTATACACCATAAACACCAAATCTACTTAAATGTTATAATAATGGAATATGAGAATGAGACCATGATATCCATTATATACCTACGAACGTTTATCATATTCTTCTCATAACACGTTCGGTTATTCGCATATTGTGATCATAAAGGCGCTGCCTAGGACGAGTATCTCGACTGAGGTGGCTCAGGGGGCAAAAGAGCCGCATGTGCTCGCGACGTAAGCCTGACTGGTTTTGCCGACAACGATTGACTCCATGGCTAGTGGATACACAAAAGTACCAGAGCATGTCATGCTGGGTCTCTCCACTCATGTATTTAATAGCACAATCTCCACACGCGAATGTGAAACACAGTAGCATGTTAATTTATTACCTGCATAATATCCTACCGACTCAAGTGGAGAATATACCAGTAAAAATCCTCCACTTTATAGAACTTCCAATTAATTATTAAGTTACTCTTTGAGATTAAGTTAGGTGAATTTTCTCATCAAGTACCAAAGGGACTTATTATACATGTATCCCATAGATTTTAACCTTACTCTCACATCAGTCACGAGGATCACTCGATATATACTTTGTAACTCGTCTAGTGAGCTATAGAGAAGTTTAGTCTAACTCACAGTAACCGGGAAAACTCTAATCCACTTAGGCCACAATCCATCTGGTATATTATTTAAGTTGCTCAATCATTTAGAGAGACCCATTCAGGCTTGTAATACTTTCTTATTTTGTAGTCAAACCTTTTATAATACAAGTTTTTTTTTCTCGCAGCTGCATTCTCAATTAAACAAATTGCACTGAGAAGTTTTATCTATTTTGGATTATTGCGAAGTATTTTAGAAGGAGTTGAACTCCCCAAGATAAATTATTTCATGGATTGTAGCTAGTGGTGATTACATTTAATCTTTAATGTATTTAATATATATTTTAATATCTTTTTGTTATCGTGATAAAATTTTTTTCCTTTCTCTCTGACTTATGATAATTTACAATTATTTAATTTTTATCTTGATCAATTCACTCGTATAAAGGATAATTGTATGAAGTTATTAATATTAATCAATAAATTCAATTAACTTAATAAGTTTTTGTTAAATTATTTTTATATCTCCTTTTTGTGTCTCATAGACTATCACTTATTTTGTACCAAGTACTTTGTTAACATTATTACAAGATTTTTTAACATGTTATTAAATTTCACTATTAGAACTTGTATTATTTAACATTATTAAATTAACAATTTATATGCGCTCTTTTATTATATATACAATTATTATTTCATATGGAACCCAAGGATTATTAATTTTTTTTTTTTTTTATATATTCCTCCCTCAATAAATTTCTTTCTCACTTACTAAAGGGGGTTTTATAAATCAGTTGTTATAAAATATATAATCGTATTTTCCAATTAAATAGGAGGCTATATCCCCATCTATGTTTCTTGTAGTCTATAGGTCAGTATTGAGGGACATTTAAACTGAGTCTAAAAAGTCACCGGATGTTAATTATGTAATTTAATACAATTGCGGCAAATAATAAGTTAGGTTCTTTCTCCGAATAGTCTTATCAGGAGAGGAAAGGTATTAACGAGAATAAAACGTCTTTAAAGAAAAATACAATACAAAACTTAATCTGAACAATAGTGAAGATTTGCCGAACGAGCATGCGGTACAATCCCCTAGACAGGGTATGGAAATAGTCGCCTATCACAACATTAATAGTATGATTTAGAGAGGTATGTTTATGTATAGCGTAATAAGCTTTCTCAACATGAAGGTGGGTTGATGATTAGAAAGGTTCGCTAAAAACTTTTCTCTCTGACGGCTTGTAAAATATCTGTTTTTGATGTTTATGTTTGTAGTAGACTGTTATGTAATTATGTTTTATCCTATCCTTTTTTCCTTATTATGTATTTCCATTATGCTTTGTCTCATTGTTATATCATATTTTATGGGTAAGTATATAGAGAAATATATCATATCGTACTGTCTCAAGAAAACATTTTCACATCGCTTTGTACGCTCTCGACCTCACTAAATGCAATGTCACCAGGGAGCTACCTCATAATTTTTTACGACACGCGAGGCTCTTTTAAAAAAGGGCATCTTCGCCATGTAAATGTACTATACTCTACTTATCATGATGCTACGATGAACACTCTCTAATTAAACATTACGTGTTCACTGAGATATATTAGTATTTTCTCTCAGTTAACTATTTGAGGAGATGCATTGTAAGAGACTATCTGTGTCGACACACAAGTATCAGTAATAAATTGACTGATCTCACTAGTTATGCTGCCACACTCGGTTTTTGTACTCTCTACTAATGGGATATAGCTCGTGCTAATTGGCCTCATTTGCAGGAGAGCACAGAGGGCTAGCAGCAACTTATCCTCTGCGACTATGGCCTCTCTATCTGCTCAGGCATCTAGATCTTTTAATCCAGAGGAAACACCTATTTATTTCGTGAAGACTTTTTAGGCTTAGTGTCTTAAAAACACATGATTAACACGTTTCTGTTGACAAATAGAGAATTAATAGATAGTGAGATATTTATACGTCTAGTCAAAGCGGCCAACCCATAGAGTAATCAGAATGATTGCCTGGATCTTCTATTCAATACTCAAACATATTCTCTTCTTACATTAATTATTCGCTGATTATCATTACTTCATCCTTCCCCTGATATGTAATAAGAAAGATCTATAAATAAGTTTGGATTTGAAACAGACTGGTTCCTAGCTCGATATTATATAGAGGAGTGTGATTATATGATATACTCTGAGGCACAAATAAAGATTTGGAGTCCGACTTTTTACAAGATCATAGGAGAATCACTAGAATTAAATGGGAAGATAATTTGGGTATTGTGCGTGGAGTAAGAGAAAATCAAATGACGATGGTGAAATAGTTCATCTCGAACGTTGATCAGTGTTAATTGAGAGAGTAAAAGTGTAAAAAGCAGAACCGCCAGTGCCTTTTATACAGTATATGTAAGAGTGTGAACCTCTAAATGAAGATATGCACACACTGGATCACTGAGTGTTATCATACTATCACTATAACATAAGTATTGTTGAGCGGAGTGTATAAATAAGTTATAGATACCTCATCTTTCTCTAACAAAATGAGAAGAGATGCTGAGAAGCATTACTCACACTTACTATCCAAGATATAATTACAATGGAAAGGGCAAGGAGCGGCTTTATAACAACAATGGACATATCAACTCGTACAAAGTTAAATGCTATGCACAAAATGTGAATGATTTCACAAACGACATGGTGAGAAATGTGCCGTAATATTGAAAATTAATAAAGCCTCATATAGCTATAGAGCGTAGATAACCCGAGAGTGCCGAATAAATGAGAGAGAACGCTAACTATCATGAGTGACTATCTATTTATAATTTGTTTAATTTCTTTAAAACACCTGTTCCCTAAAAATCCAATATGAATCAAAGATCTATTAAAGAATACAAGAAAGACAGTTGGACCACTTATTATTATACAAAGATTATATGATAAATTACAGATATTATAGATATATTCCTGCTCCATAAATGTTGGTCATATCTCACCCATGAATGAACATCGCAAGCGTCTGGATTAACAAAAAAATCTATAGAATGGAAATGGATATAGGAAGAATTAATCTTTTAATCTGTTAATTTAGAAAAAGAAACAACGCGATTATTCCCTAAAACAGAATTGGAGATCAAGATGGAAAATTCTAATGAGCATACTTTGTAAATACTGTGATCAAATATTTTATTTTTTGATTTCCCCCTCCTCCAAAAGTCAAAGCAGCAAAATCCCTTTAAATCATTAACAAAAGCCAGGAAAAAATTAGAAGGGCCTGGTTGGAGGCTCTTCGTTTGGTAAGAAAAGTGGACTTCTTAAGAAGGTGGAGGTTATAATGTGATTAACAATAAGATAAACATGTGGGGGCTAAATAAACTGTACAAATATGTAAAAAATCATCATCATCATCATCATCATCCATTCACCACACCATCTTCCTCCAAATCATCATCATCATCATCATCAATCATCCACCTTCTTTCATCCATCATCAATCATCAATCATCAAAAATCATCAATCATCATCATCATCATCATCATCATCATACATGCACATCATCATCATCATCATCCTTTCCCCAGAATGGGAGTGAGGTGGGCAACATACAGAGGAAACAGAAAGTAGTAGAAGAACAAGACGTACGTTGAAAGGATAGCCCACAAACGGTCCCCTCCATGCCATGCATTTTTAAATGAGAGCTCGTCGCAGTAAAAAAAAATCTACCCAAGGGCTTTCAGTAGTAATTATGGTGGGTAAACTGACAGCCCAAACGAAAGCCGGAAGTACAAACCGGAGTTGCCACAACTGTTGCAAGGCAACATTTTGCAACATCCGGTTTTTTCAAGCTTTGACGTGTCAAGGGGTTAGGGGTTTTTTAGGTCCGGTGAAGAACCCGGAATTTAAGGTCCTTTGGCAGAACCGCTTCAGTAGGTTTTGAGCCCTGAACTCAAGGGTTTTTACCCCCCAAAAGGGGGGGCTTAGCCCCAAAGGGGTTTTTTTTTGTTCCCTAGAAGGTTTTTAAATGATGCGAATAGAACATTTTGATGGTTTCAATCGATTAATCGATGGTTTTTACCCCTATATCGATGTTTAAATCGTCTTTCTACGTGTTCTGGTTGACTTTTTACACTGAAACAAATATAATCGAAAGAAATTATTTAATAACATTCGTTCGATATATCGCTGTAGTTGAGCCACTATATTGCAGGCCGGAAGTTAGTGAAATTTTGGAATTCCAGAACCTGGAACTGGAAACTGGAAAGTGGAAATTTGCCTGTGGACAAAAATAAAATTAAATAAAAAAAAAAAAAAAATTAAATTTAAAATTAAAATTAAAATTAAAAAAATATATACATATTAATTTTTTTAAATAAATATAAAATAGTTTTGCGTGAAGGGTATCCTTTATTTTCGGTTTGTCCATGTTTTGTTCCCCATCGAGTTTTTTCGGGTTTCCTTCCCAGATGGGAAAAATTTTTTAGAAGGTTGAAATTTGCAAAAATGTATAGAGTATGGAGAAATGAATCGGATTCGGATTCGGAGTTCATTGATTCCCCCCCCCCGGAGGGGTTTTCCGCCATCTGAAATAACTGAAGAAAGAAATGCCACGGAAGTGCATAGAGATGGATGGAGGAGGAGGAAAAGAAGGAGAGGAAGAAGGAGGAGAATAAGGAGGAAGGGAAGGAGGAATGAGGAAGGAGGAAGCAAGCGAGGATAATTAAGGATATGAGAAATGAGGGAGATAAAAAATGAAGAGTGCGTGGTTTGGGAGACCTCTCCTTGAAGGAGGGGTCCCTCCAAACTGAAATAAAAAAAGAAGAACGCAAAATACACCCGTAGTTGCAATAGAGAGAAGATAGAGAAAGAGAAATGGAGAAAGGAGACAGAGTGGTGGGTACAGGCCACCGTGCTCGGAGCCGTGCGGGTGGCTCTGAAGGAAGAGCACCCTTATTCTAAAGGTTGGAACCTGACATTTCTATTTTCAAAAATATATTGTGTTTTTTCCTCTTTATATAATCTCAACTAAAATATATTTGTTTTTGGCTTTATT
>JABUQX010049951.1:0-5000 GCA_015478945.1 Trachelipus rathkii
AGTAAATCAGTAAATCAGTTAATCAAACCACCCACTCTATCCTCCTACCCATTCGTGATCTATTGATCTATTGATCTATTGATTCATTGTCATATTTTGTATTAACATAACATAAAAATTAAAGTTCTTATACATGACAACGAATATATGTAATTAGCAAAGTTTTCCTATTATTAAAGCAAACATAACATCACCTGAACTAGAATATAATGTACAACAACAAACCCAGCATACCTTAAGCACAAATAAACAAGCTTACATCAACAAAGTTCCACACATAACACCAGTAAAGTACTGAACATAACATACAAAAACGTAAACCTATTCACACTTGTCAAGGCATTAACTCTAACGATCAAGTTAATTTACATTAACATTGTAATATTTAACAAAATTTATCAATACTTGTCTAATTTAATCATACAGCGGCCTACGAGATATATGCTTAAACGTAGGCAAAGTTTTCCTATTCATTAAAGCTAACATAACATCACCTGAACTAAGAATATAATGTACAACAGACAAACCCAGCATACCTTAAGCACGAATAATCAGAAACATCAACAAAAGTTCCACACTTAACACCAGATAAAGTAAACTAACCATAACATTACAAAAACGTAACCAATCACCACTTTGTCAAGCATTAACTCTAACAGATCAATTGTTTATTAATTTTACATGTAACATTGTAATATTAACAAAAATTATCATAACCTTGTCTTATTATCATACAGAACGAATATAATGTCAACGTAACAAATTTTTTACATTAATAAAAAAGCTACATAACATACCTAGAACTTTAGAAATAAAATGTACAACGCAAAACCTAACATTACCTCACGGATTGAATAATCTGCAACGTTCACCAAAGTTCGATACTATCAAAGGTGAAGTAGCTACAACACATACAAAACTCAATGTATCCCAACTTTTGCCAGCATACCAGCAACAGCTAAAGCAGTATATATTTAACAAAATCCCTTAACAAAATACCAAATCTATCAAAGATACAGACATCTTGAAACCTATGAAATTGACATACTTCATCAAAATGCAAACTCATATCAAAATATAACATTATTTTGACACTATGAATAAACGTATACATTAGCAAAATTCACGCATAAGCAAAAAATTACTCTGAAAAAATGTAACCCAATTAACCCCTATTATTATTATTATTATTATTATTATTATTATTATTATTATTATTTATTATTTATTATATGTATATGAACATAACAAACCTTACATACCGCGCGCGCACACACACACACTCACACACAAACCATTTCTATATTACCGTCAGACAGTGAATAATAAATAGAGGTTAATAATATTTAAAAAATAATTTCTACATTTTATTATTCAAAATATTTGTACATAGAAAACATTAAACCATTGTACAAATAACTAGGATGGATTATTTTATAATATATTAATGGAGATTAAAGTGCCTTAAATCCATTATAGGATGCTGTTCGAAAATGAATTTTGATAGAAAAACCGCTTAATCAAGCTGTATGTTGCATTCATCTTGGTTCCTGTTACAATATAACCACCTCCATATTTTCCCGGACTGAAAAGTTGTTAGTAGATATGTATAACATAATCCTCCTCGTACTACCGTGTAAATTAGCATTAGGATCTGTGATTCGTCTATTCGAGTTGCCTTTTATGAGGCAGGTCATCGCATACATCTTCATCAACATCCAATTGTATTTCATTCATTGCTTTCACTGTAACATCATGGTTTTTGATATCATCATCATACAATGACTCTTCGTGACCTATACTATTTTCAGAACTATGATCATACACCAACTTTAGCAGTTTTTCAAAATTGATAGTATCTTTTGTATCTTTATTGATTGTAAGGCCTTTGGCCTTTACAATATATTTTATATTTCCATCAGCGGTTCTTATCCTAACAGCATAAGACTTAGGGCCAGTACACACAAAAGAATCACCGTAGGCCCCTGGACCGTAATCTGCTATTTCATCTGTTAGTTCACCTAAAAAATTTCCTGTTTCAGGAACTTCATCGTTTTCTCCAGCGACAAAAATACAAAAGTCTGTATCGCAGTACAATGCCCTTTGTTTGACTTTGTTAAGTAACTCATATAATTTTATACGTGCATATGCAGTTGTAAACGACGCGATAGGAATATTTGTAGCAGTTGACGATCGTTCGGCTAGCGCATTTTTTACAACTGTCACAACATTTTACTGCCTATTGGAATAACGCTAGGGACTTCAATATCGCTTTGGTTTATTAGTTCCCATACTTGTTTATCACTAGTACATACTACATCTTCTCTTGTAGGTGTATTTTGTGCAAATTTTCCCCAAAGAGAATTGAGACACAATTTTGCTATGAATCGCATGCCAGGATTTTTCTTGATATTGTTAATATCAAGTTCGACACCTTCCTTTTCTTTGAAAAGACGGATAAACTCTTTAAGTTTTTCCTCGAAATCAGGATCATCCTCGTGAATATTATTTGGTAGACCTGATGCCTCTGTCTTTATTTTTAGGAAGTGGTTCACATATCCTTCAAATAAAACTCCTTCTCTTAAATGACCAAACTTCAAATATTTTAAGTATTTCGTATCCCATCTCTATTGCCAATTTAATTTCAGGTGTTGTGTATACACCTTCAATGGCTCGCGTTCATTCTCATCATGATTGCATTTCGCGATGTTATCTTTAACACATTTTACACAGAGTGGAAATATTAGTTTATTTTTGGATCGTTCAGCGAGGACAGGGATGTATAAGTCTTGAGGAGGAAGAATCTTAATGTAAGCTGCGCCGAAATATTTGTCATTGAGTCCATTCTTGAATGATTCGATGTCTGGTACTTTATCACCTATTAGTTTTTCAGGGGGACCACAAGGGTATTTCATTCGCTTCTGAACATAAGGATAAAGTGATGTATAATCTAAATACATGATCTTCTGTCCTTTAGTTGGTGGATAGTAATGTACGAAGGGTTCAGTACGGCCTCCAAGCAATGAATTATCAATTATGAGCCTGTTGTTAACAACATCATTACTAAGACGTTGAATATATTCACAATGCTTATATTTTTATCTGTATGATCAGGATCTTGAATGATCTGGGTCTTTTGTACCTGCCATTCACATTCCCACACACGTATGACCTTAAAACCGGCTTCTTTATACCTATCTTCTTGCTTCATGGTGAGATTGTAACGGTCAACAGCTGATACGTCATGGAGCGTACCTTTTCCTTTATTACAGCCTTTATGTCCATGCCATGCACAACCATGATATAAAAATGCTGTTTTCACACCGTTCACATATCCGAACCCGTCAGGGTAAAGACACTTGTTCTTAAGTGTGAGAGGTTTATCCATACCGTTCTGGCATTCCGTATGTTTATATTGCTTTCAATGTTTTACTTGTTCAATTATACGGGTAAAAGCTACATAGCTCAAAGGTTTAGGGTTATTACTACCTACAATAGTAATTTTCCTCATGCATATAGACAATATTATCAAAGTGTAAAACATAAAGATGCAATTGTTGTGTTATTGATCTAGGCAATCTATATCAAATTCTTTAATGAAGCTGCCCCTAAACTTCTCAAAACATTTTCTTAGCATATTAACATCTTGAATTCAATCAATACTTTTCACATTCTTCAAAAATATTGTATTCTTTACCTATAAACTTATTATAGTACTCTTCAAATGCTTGTTTTTCATCTGTTGACATTTTTTCTACTTCGAAGAATTTCTTATCTGGAATAAGTCCTTTATAATTCAAGGTGCTTTCATTTAAAAATGTATAGGGAAAGAAACCCTTGGAATTGTCTTTTTCACAGACACCCATACATTTAGGCAAGCTTTTCAATGCACATGGTGTAAATAATAATGTATCCCTGAAGACTATATTTCCATTCGTACCCATTGAAATGATTTTATTGCCTCTTTTTATAGGACTGCTGCTGATGGATTTTGAACTTGGGTGGGTCAATAATGCAGCGTATACGAACTGGTGATCGAATTTACACCATTATGTGCTGTCACAATTTACTTTTGATTTAGGTCTTTTACTTGAAAAGTTCATTAGAAAATCAATGAAATTTCCTACAGGACCTTTTTCAGCCTCTAATTTAAATGTTCTTGTTCTTGGACCGCAATGTGAACATACTTGCTCCCCTTCTTTATCGGTACATACATCACATATCATCTGGCTTACCAGTAAATAAGGATTCAATTCTATTATTCTTCTTCCTTTATCATCATAACCTTTATCTTCCTGGTATGTCTCAATATCGTAGTAACATGTATAAACCTCTGGATCAGTATCTTTCTTATCAACCTTCTTCTTATTTTTCTTTTTCTTCATGTAGCATATATGGTATTCATCTTCTTTAGGCTCATATTTTTCTTTACATATAGTACAATAAGCTTTTGTGCAGTCGTGTTGAAACTGACCCTTGCGATCCATCTTTATTTGTGTCAGACATAGAGAACAAATTTTTATTTTCTTACACGTATTATTATCTTGGTGTTTTTTATAACAATCGGAATTATAAAATTCACGATCACATTCACGACATTCATGGAATATACCATCGTGATCAAATGAGCCTCTACACTTATCATCTAGACATTGTCTGCATCCGTAATGTTCACAAACTAATTTATGTGCTATATTATTACTATTGAAAGTGTAGCAATAAGTGCAAAAGATGCCATTCCTATATGCTCCGTGTTTTTTGGTATTCTCAAAACATAACTTTAACTTGTCTTCAGTTACAGCATAGTAATGATTAACTCCATCATGACCGATAATGTATAAGGGATCGTCTCTGTTCTCATTAGAGGGATTATAAAGTTATCTTTACTCCGTTACCATCAGGGCCGAACACGACTATACGGCATTTTTCGATATTCTCGATTTTTTCAAAGTCAGTTACTATGAAAGAATCTGTATATTCCATACCACATTTTTTAGCTA
>JABUQX010049951.1:10000-25105 GCA_015478945.1 Trachelipus rathkii
AAACATAAAAAGAATACATTTTTACTAAAAACAAAATATTTAAAGCAAACAAAATAAATAAAAGTAATTAAAAATTTAAATTGAAAACAAAAAATTAAAAACATAAAGAATAAATGTAAAATAAAAGTTATAAATGAAATAGCAAACAATATATTTTAGTTGACGTTTATAAAAAGAAAACGAGATTTGAAAATAGAAATGTCTGTCTGAGACTAAACGAATGTTTACTAACTCAGCACCGCACCGGCTCCAGCACCGGCTTTACCACCGGTGCCTGTACCAACTCTGTCTTCCTCCTTTCTCCATCCTTCCTCCTTCCTCCTTCTTTTATTTCAGGTGGGGACCCTCCTCCGGAGGGTTCCAAACACCATTCTTCCTCCTTCCTCCTTCTTCCTCCTTCCTCATTCCTCCTTCTTCCTCATTCCTCCGTCTTCTCTTATGCACTCCGTGCATTTCTTCTTTTATTTCAGATGGGGAACCCCTCCGGGGGGGGGGGATCCCAAAGCTCCAGCTCCAGATCCAGCTCCGATTCCAAATCCTTCCCTCCTTTCCTCCTCTTCTCTTACGCACTCCGTGCTTTCAACCTTCTAAATAAGATCCTTCTATCTGGAAGAAACCAGCACCCCTTCTCCGAAGGTGGGCACGTGGCGTCCGGAACCTCCCATTCCCACGCAGACGGAGGCGCGGCGGCACAAACAGACAAGCGAAAATAGATACCTTCGCGCAAATTATTTATTATTTATTTATTTATTTATTTTATTTTATTTTAATTTTAATTTTAATTTTAATTTTATTTTTATTCTAATTTTTATTTTAATTTATTTTATTTTTTTTTTATTTTATTTTTTTTTTTTTTTTTTTATTTTTTTTTTTTTTTTTTTTTTTTTTTTTTTTTTTTTTTTTTTTTTTTTTTTTTTTTTTTTTTTTTTTTTTTTTTTTTTTTTTTTTTTTTTTTTTTTTTGGGGGGGTTTCCAGTTTCCAGTTTCCAGAAGTACTTTCCAGTTCCAGGTTTCCTGGAATCCTTTCAGGGGATTTCCAGGATTTCCAGGATTCCATACCCTCGAATATTAGCCGCTCAAACTACAGCGATTATATCGAAATGAATGTTATTAATACTTTTCTTTCGATTATATTTTTCAGTCAACCAGAGCAGGTAGAAAGACGATTTAAACATCGATATAGGGGTAAAAAACATCGATAAATCGATTGAAACCATCAAAAATGATCTATCGATTATTTAAATCTTTTTATGTTTTCAAAAAAATACCCCTTTTGTGGGGGCTTTGTTTCTTTTTGGTTAAAATCCTTGAGTTTCAGGTCAAAACCTGCGTGAAAACGTCTTCCAGACTTAAAATTCCGGTGCTCACCGACCTTGAAAACCCTAACCTTGAACGTTCAAGCTTGAAAAAAACGGATGTTAGCAAAATGTTGCCTAGCAACATGTGCAACTTCCGGTTGCAACTTCCGGATGTCAGTCTGGCTGCTAGTTGTGCCCTCCTTACTACTTAGATATATATATAATATTTTTATATATTATATAATATATATATATTATTATATTATAGATAAATATAACCATTTATTTTCTTATTTATATATATATATATATATATATAAATATATTATTATAATATATATATATATATAGTATATATATATAAATATATATATATATATATATCATATATATATATATATTATATATATAATATATATATATTATAATATATATAATATATATATTATATATATATATATATACTATTATATATATAATATAATATATATAATATATATATATTAAATATATATATATATATATATATATAATATATATATTAATGAAATTAAATAAATAATTTGAAAAGAATTGAAATTAAATACTTGATTTTCTTGAAGATATTTACTTTAAATAAATAAATACATTAATATTTTAAACAATTATATTTATTTCCTTTTCCGAATTCGGTTGATTAATATATCAAATTTCGAATATTTTTATGTTAAAAACTCGGAAAAATTATAATTTGGCCTCAATTTTAATTTGAAATCATAGTAAATACCAAAAAAAAATTGATTATATTTAGGTATGTTTATATATTTTGCATCAATTCTTAATTATGCGACATTCATCTTATGAAACGCTTTTCTTTAGTTAATTTAAACCTCTATTCATTTAGTGTGATAAATTTTTACAGGTTAATCCACCCACCTAGGTACGAAATAATACCCGGCTTTCTCCTGAAATTTTTTGGCCGGGGGGGGGGGGCCGGGGCGGGGGCCGGGGGCCGGCGACGGCTGCGGGTCGCACCTCGTCCGGGCCGGCGCCGGGCGGCGGCCGGGCCGGCGGCCGGCGCCGGCCGGGCCGGGGCCGGGGCCGGGGTCGGGGCCGGGGCCGGGGCCGGGGCCGGGGCCGGGGCCCCGGTCGGTTCCTAGATGGTGCCTAGGTCGAAGACGAGACGGCATTACATGAGTTTTAGGTTTAAAGTTTTTTTATAATTAAAATTCAGGCGGTTGTGATTGATATACGGCGTTGTTTGTGTGTGCGGAGATCGCTCTTAGGATTATTTAGCGATGTGGGTATCTGGGGGCGGGAGAAAAAAGTGTTACATATAATTGGGTAGAATAATGCTAGCGTGATTTATTTTCTTCTTGGTTGCGGGGGGTTGTTGCAATGTTTAATGCAGGAGAATGAAGAGGATTTACTGTAAAATTGACAGCGGATCATGTTGAAGTGGTCTTTCATAGGTCTTTCAAAGTGGTCTTTCAGTTCGTAAATGATGGATGTGTGTTGTACGAAGGCAACCCATTATTATTTTGAGTTCTTTATTTTGAACAGTTTTTAATATTTATTGGTTGTTTGTAATATTAAGGGAGCCCACGCAAGTGATACATTATTTAGAGAAATCGGATGTATTATCTGTACACTATTTTAAGTTTCTTTTTATTGACCAAAGTTTGTTCCAGTAAGTGCTATAAGTGAAATTATGTGTGCCTCTTGCAGTTACATTATTAATGTGTTAGGGAAATACCATGTGGGTGTCAATGTTGAATTCTAGGATGGTAGGTTGTTCGCTTAGTAGGTATATTACTAGGTGGGTGTTGGATTCTCGTTTGTCTAGAGGGAGTATGGTGATAGTGGATATTTGAGGGGAGACAGTCATTCTATTCTCTCTTAGCCATTGTTCCAATTGATTTATTTCTTATTGCAGTTCTCTACAGCTATTTTTATAGAAAGATTTTGAGCTGTGATTGTTAGGTCGTCTGGATAACTATTAAATTTTAAGGAAAGGGAAGTAGGCTAATGAAGGTCGTGCATATCGAAGTTACAAAGTGTGGATGAGAAAATTGCTCTCTGGGGGACTTCATTAAATTATTTCTATGAAAAGTAGGAGTGGTGACCTTGGATGACGCTGGCTCTGCAACCGAATAGGTGAGCTATTATTATTTATTATTTATTTTTTTGGTCTTTTATGAATATTTTGGTGTTTAGAATTGTGTTCATTAAAAAGTGACGGGTGAATGAATCGAATACCTTGTTGATATCTATTGCTACAAGCAAAATGTGGAGAAGGGGAGTAATTTGGCTGAAGCCCGTTAAAATGTGTTTGTTATGTTAGATAAGTGAGGAGTTTTGTAGAAGAGTGTTTTTATCGGAAGCAATATGTGAGTCTGAAAGGGTGATAATTGAAATTCGTATATATATATATATATATAATATATATATATATATATATATATATTAAGTATATATATATATATCTATATATATATATATATATATTATATATATATATATATATATATTATATTATATATATGTATATTTATATATTTATATAATATATATATATATATATATATATATATATATATATAATATATATATATATATATATATATATATATATATATATATATATATATATATATATTATATATATATATATATATATATATATATATATATATAGCTCAAGTTGAACTTACGTATCTTGGAGAGCTACCCTAGAAAATATCAAAAGTATCACCTGCAATATGAATATATATATATATTAATATATGTTTCTTATTTTGATCTATAATATATATATATATTATTAATAATAAATAGGTCCCGTTAAAAAATTCGTGCGCCAAAACTGGACTGCCGGGTTTTAGCTTTATTTTGCTGGGTCTCTTCTGCTTACGACTGTTTCTCAAAACCCCTTACTTTTCGAGAGCTATATATATATATACCGCTTTTGAGGCGTTACTATAAATCAAGAAGAATTTTTGTCGGGTGTTTTATGTCCTAGGGTGTTTTCTTATTTATATAGCGGTTTAGCTAAAACTGCAGCCTCTATTAATGATTTCAATACTTAGTAACGCTGCTAAGTATTCCTTGCGATGATTACTTCTTGTAGAAAATGTTTATGAAAAATTATTCAGTTTTATTTCTTTATTTTTATAGTTCTATATTTACATAAATAAATTGTTGTCGTAAATTTATAAAATTAAGAAAGTAAAGTTTATTAGCACTTTTCGGATAGTTAATAAATGTCAAAATGTTCACAATTATATATATATATCAATTTCAAAAGTTTTAAGTAAAAGTCAAAATATTAAGTGAGGTTATGTTAAGTAAAATTTATAAAAATGTCAATCGTATGAAATTGTTCATAAAAATATATATATATAAGTTTAACAATTAAGTAAATAATTAAGCTTTCACTAACAATAAAACTTACTTAAGTATTTAATTAAGTCTTAACGAATAAGCTATTAATAAGCTAATCAATTAACTAATAAGTAATTAAGCCCAGACTTCTGTACTATTAAAATCTTTCTGTAATTTAACACAATTAATATTTCACTGAATTAATATATATACCTATATATATATATATATATATAATATATATATATATATATATATATATTAATATAATATATATATATATTATATATATTATAATATTATATATATAAATATATATATATATATATATATATATATAGTTTATGTATATATATATATCTGTTCAACATCATAATACATATCATTACATATATAATATATTATTATATTGCATACATTTTGTGAAAAACATTTAGTACAGAAACAAATGTTTTTCAGGTATGTTCTATTTTATATTATATTATATATTATATATATATTAAATATATATATATATATATATATATACTATATATATATATATATATATATATATATATATATATATATATATATATATATATAATTATATATAATATTAGTTTATGTGGTTAATGCTAAAATATATATAATTTTCGGTCTCGCGCTATACATAAATGTACATAATTTGTGTGTTCCTGGTACACACGTAAATATAACTTTTTACGCCCAGTTACCTGGTTCACACATAGTCATTGAAGTTTATGTGTTTTAAATATATTTTTATTCACGTTCAATGACCTAATAAAAATGACGTAGTTATTGATATCCGGTGATGCTAATATGACGTATTACTATTGTCTAGACCGGCCTCTACAACTGTTTGTAACCTCCAATTATATTTTTCACATTATTATTTAATAATATTCATTATTATTATTATTATTATTATTATTATTATTATTATTATTATTATTATTATTATTATTATTAAAATATTATTATTATTATTTATTATTATTATTATTATTATTAATTAATAATATTATTATTATTATTATTATTATTTTATTATTATTAATTATATTATTTTTATTTTTAATTATTATTATTATTATTATTATTATTTATTATTATATTATTATTATTATTATTATTATTTTTATTATTATTATTATTTTTATTATTATTATTATTTTTATTATTATTATTATTTTTATTATTATTATTATTTTTTTTATTATTATTACATTTTATATTAAATTATTATTTTTTTATAATTATTAATTATTCGAAGTTAATTTGTTATGAAAACTAAAATGGCTTCGAAATCAATAACAATAAAAATGTTCAATAATAAAAATAATTCCTTGATATTTTTATATCAAACAGATTTGAAGTTAAATAAAATTCAAAAATAAAATTTCAAAAATAAACTTTTAAATTAAAAGTTCTCAAATAATAATAATTAAAAATTAAACTGCATCGTCTACTTACATTACCAAACTGTAAAGTTAGTATTGAGGGTTGACGGAATTTTAAAGTTAATTTATTTAAAATAATATTTAAAATTTGTTTTAAATAAATTTAAAATGAATTCTAAGTTTGTTAAAATGAGATCGCGTTTTTTCGCTTTTAAAAGTTTTCTAAGTTAAAATTAAAATTTTGGATAATTTTACTGAGTGAAAGTTAAATGGAAAATTTTCTAAGTTAAAATGGACTTAGAGTTTTTTACGTTATTTCGATTTGATTTCACTGATAAAATTATACTGTCGTTTTTGCTTTTGTATACTAGTTGATAAGGTTGGAATAATGAGCTCTAGCCCATGATCTATGGCTTTTATACCCACTGGTTGTTTACGATTTCGGTAAACATTTTATTTTTTTGTTTTAGCAATAGGATGGGTATCCGGCGATTTATTACGAAATTCCAACTTTTATGCAAAAGAAAATATAATATGAAAATTACTATTGCGAAATTTGGGAAAAACCCTTAGGGAAAACCGTGAGAAAATTATTAATATCGTGAGAATATTATTGAAGTAAAATGTTATTTCACAATATGTGTTTTTCCAAATAGTTCTAAATATCATTAAATAATTCTTTTATGGGATTTCTACATCCTGTTTATTTAGTTGGGGTTTTTATACAATTAAGCAATCGGACTTTTCATATATATATATATATATATATATATATTATTATATATATATATATGTAGATTGTATATATTATATATATATATTATATATATATATATAATATATATTCTATATATAATATATATTATATATATATATATATATATATTATATATATAATATATATATATATATATATATATATATATTATATATTAATATATATATATATATATATTGTTTGAAGTCTACTTTTCTACGTAGATTGTATATATTGAATTTATTTACCCTTGGTTGTAATTAAAATCTTTTGGTTTAAAATTTTAATTTATTGCACAAGAGTACACTTTTTATTAAAAAATTGTAAATTAAAACACGATTCGAAATTTTTTCTCCCAGCATGAAGTAAAAGTGAGGAAACTGAACGATAAGCTTTCACTTCAAAGGCCTCTTTCGGCTCGTCTTATAAGGCTCACCAACTCAGTGAAGAAAAAATAATTACTGGAAACTAAAATTTTAAATGCTATTTTTGATTTGTAGAAGAAAGTGGCATGGGGCGAATTCGTATGGTTTGCATGCCAACCGTTTGATTTTTTTTTCGGAAAGTAAATTAAATATTTTTATTTTTTCAAAAAAGTTTTTTATAAAAAAACTTTGAAGAGGAAAATAGATGAATTCTTCTTTTAAATGATGATGACAAGCGGGGGTTAACTAGTAGGTTGTGGATGCTTACTCACCCATCCATTCTTCAACTTTATTAAGCCTATTAAGAGTAAGGAAATAATTTTTTGGAGTGAACGCTTTGAGTGAGGCTAAATGCTAAAATCCTTAAACAAACCAAATGTGACTGTACAGTTCAAATTTATTTGCAAAATAGTAAAATTTTTAAAAGATATTGATTGGAGTGAGTACCTTACTAAAATATTAGTACAGAAACTGGATTAAAAAAATCTAAAAAAATGTTTTTCATCGTTATATATTTTCATTTTAAATTGAATTTCACACTGGGCATTTTAATTTCATCATTTCAGAAAGAAAATGTTCTGCTGCAACTTGCAAAATGTTTGTAAATGTTTCATTGAAATTTGCTTGAAAATCTTTCAAAACAAACATCCGTTTTCAATATGATCAAGAGAAGTTGCTATTACTAATTGTAAAGACTGCAATTGTAGTACATACTGGAAGAGTTTATTTTAATAAAGTGAGACTCACTAAATAAACTTATAATAAATTTGGTTTGAATTGCAGACTTCAAAAGGATCTGAGTTTTTCTCGAAGAAGACTCTTGAATATCTGTGATCCATTCAAGCTCCTTCCTATAACTTTATCAAATAGTTAAAAATTTCTCTCGTAGATCGTATATAATCCAGTTCGAAAACTTTCTACAACCTTGTTTCGCCCATTCGTGTGAGTTTTGTTCATTTTGTTTCTGAGAAAATCTTTCCTACATTTTTCTATTAAAATAGTACTCTAGCATGGAAATCTAAGATAGTACCTAGTTGCATTCGCTGTGCTATAAAGTTTCACATGTGTTGTACTTCACATGAATGTGAACAGCAATGAAGCATATAACCCGATGGATAATTTCAAAAGCTTAAACACCTCCTAAACATTTCTTCATTGATTCTGCACAATCATATCGTTCACCAGTTAAAAGTCCCTATTTATTTTTCCGCTAGAGCTTAGGAAATAATGATACAGCAAAAAACAACATGGGCCTATCGAGTCTGTCCCGGTCAACTAAATATTTATCCAACACATGCTCATACAACATGCACAACCTACACCACACCCTAACGCTTGTCAATATCCTAAAGAAAGGCCAATAAAATTCATGCATCAACTACTACTAAAAGCAAAAACTATGGCTAAGGTACATGCTAACCACAATGCAAACTTTAAAAGTTTCTTGTCATACCGGTGGTTACAACATGCAGTTTTACCTTAATAAGTAACTAAAAGCCATCTATATACTTATCCAACCCTTTCTTTAAAAATTTTCACAATGAGCCACACTCAAAAGCCTCCTGCGGCAAACCATTCCAAAAATTAACAACTCTAATACTGAATGAATGCTTCTCAACAATGGATTACATGTCTTCTTCATAATTTTCTTACTGTGTCCCCTGGTTTACAGTTCGTTGAATGCTAAAAGAATTTATTGATCTTGATTGATCAATATATGAAAATATTTTGTAAACTTGTATCATGTTCTCTCTAAAAAATCGCCTTTCTTCAGAAAACATTAATAACTACCTCAGCCTTTCCTCATTGCTCATACCCTCAAACCCAGAAATCATCCTTGTTGCCCTACGTTTTACTCTCTTCAGGAGCAAATTATACTATAGTATAATATATATAATATATATATGTATAATTATATTATATATATATATATATATATATATATATATATATAATAATATATATAGTATATATATATATATATATATATATATAACGCTATAACTATAACTATAACCTATAACAACTCCCAGGAAGGCTTTCGCCTGTCAGTTGGTTCGCATCTTCTTTCTTCTGCCCGAAGCTCACCTAGAGCACTCCAGAAACTATTTCTCGGCTTCATGGTTTCCGACGGTTTATGCCATCGCGAGTTAAACACTCTCAGCTAGGGTTTTTCGCCCTTTCAGTAGAAGTAGCATCTCTCTTCCATTAGGCCTCAAACTCGTTCTCCCAGAGCTCTCCAGAGGATCTTGCTTCAAGGCGCATAAGATTCTAACGCTGGACAAAGAGTAATACAAAGCATAAAAGTAAGGGACCGGGTTGCTAGCCCTGGTCGCCCTATAACCATGCGAAGTAAAAATCTTCATTTGTCCTGCCGACGAATTCTTTCAATTCTTCTTCGCCACAAATGATTTTACATATAGCAAGTATTTGCAAACTCTATATATAATATTATATAGTTATATATATATATATTATATATGATATATATAATATATATATATAATATCTATATATGTATATATATTAATATAGTATATATATATATATATAGTACCGTATATATATATATATAATTTGTTATATAAAGGGCCCAAACATTTGAATAATGTTCTAATACTGGCCTATCGGTAGATCGACAGAGTCGCATGGTAAGGGACCGGGTTCAATCCCAGTCCGGATCTTAGGTAGAAATTACCTAGAGAAGTTCCCATCCTAGAATAGGGCTATGCCCGTAAGGTGTAAACTTTTTTACTTTTTTATAAAAAATATACAACTTACTTACAACTTCCTTACTCTTGTAAACGACTTTGCTTTTTTATTACACCTAGAATCTTATTTAGCTTTATTCCTGGTTTCCATAATTAAAATTGAAATTAAAATTTATTTTTGTCGATTTTGAACCGGATATTTCTTGTCCGTTATCGAAAGTAAATAAGATTTATATAGGAATAGAAGTAAAGCGTCCGTTTTCTATAGATTAGCGTGGTTAATCTTTCGATAACTGTTGAAAATATATTTTTAATAAGTGAAATTGACGTAGAATTTCTTATATATATATATTTCCATATATGTTTGATATATATCCTAACTAACCTAACCTAACCTGACCTGACCTGACCTGACCTGACCTGACCTGACCTGACCTGACCTGACCTGACCTGACCTGACCTGAACTGACCTGAACTGACCTGGCCTGGCCTGACCTGACCTAATAAAAATTCATTTTCGCACCTACATCTATTTATGTATTTTTGGGGGGGATCCGGCCTCCCGTTCCGTGTCTCCGTTAAGTAATTTATTTAATATATATATATATAGTATAGTATACTTAGTATATTATATATAATATATAGTATAATATATATAGTATATATAATAATATACTATTATTATATATATATTTAAAGTATATATTACTATATATATATATATAATATACTAATAATATATATATAATATATATATATTTATTATATATATATTATATATAATATATATATATAATTAATATATAATTATATAATATATATTTATATATATATAATATATATATATATATATATATATATATATAAGATAATATATATAATATTATATGCTATACTATAGTTATATAGCTATACTTAGTGTTATATATACTAGTATAAGAAATATAGCAATAGTATATATATATATATATTACTATATATTAAATAATAAATATATTATAATATAGATAAATATATATATATATATATATATTATTATTAATATATACGTATATATATATATATTAATGATATATATATATAATATAGATATATATATATATATATATATCAATATATTAATATATATATATATTTATATGATAATATATATATATAACATATATAGTCTATAATATAAATATATATATCATAGTATATATATAAGTAAATATATATTATATATATCATATATTATTATATAATATATATATACTATATATAATAATATATCATATAATAATATATATAATAATATGATCTATCATATATATATATTAGTATATATAATAATATTATATATATATATATATATTATATATTATATATGATATCTTATAGTATATATATATATATATGATATATATATATTAATAATTATATTATATGTTAATATATATATAATTTATATAGTATATATATATTTATATATAGTATATATAATATAAATATTATATATATATATATATATATATATTAATATATTAATATATATATATAATATATATAGTATATATATATCATATATATATAATATATATAATATTTAATATATATATAATTGAGTTTTGCAATGAGAAGTGAAAAATGTGATTGAAAATTGACTAAAGATTGATAAGGAGTAAATTAAGCAAAAAGGTTGAGGAGGGAGATAAGCCGCCCGGTTTACAGAGAGGACCTCCAGCCTATTTCTGCCATCTGGGCACTACAGTCACAATGGTTAATAGTGCCTGACTTAAGCGGTACCGCGCTGGTTTGAATATACTTAGAAGAAATTTTGTCCATTTATTATTTAAAAGCTATGCAATTCTATTTTTTTTATATAGAAAATATATTTAAAAATTAACTAGAATGATATAAATTATAATATTATATTATATATAATTATATAATATAATTATATATATATATATATTATATATTAATATACTATATATATATATATATTATATGTATATATATAAATATATATATATATATATTATATTATGGTAGCAGCAACTTTTTTATTTTTTGGTGCTCCATAACTTTGTTAATATAAGTCAAACGGTAAATAACATTGCTGATGCTGGGTCAATTTTAGTCCTGGAATTGTAAAAAAAATAAAAAAATAAATATATATAATTATAATATATATATATATACTATAGTATATATATATTATATATTATTATATATAGTATATATATATATATATATATATAATATAGTATATATATATATATAGATATCCTATATATATATATATATATACTATATATCAAAACTACAAGTAGCTTAACAGCGAAAAAGGGGAATACATTTTTGGAAAATCCTGGTAAAAGATTTCACATAGGAAATATGTGAAAAAAAAATATTTAAAAAAATAAAAAAATTGTAGTAAGTTAATATTATAGTAATATGATTAAGAGAGCCTATTTAGAGACTTTTATTGGTTACTCGTTAAATAAATAGACTTTCCTATTAAAAAAAATTAAAAAAAATTAATCTACTCTAGGCGAACAATTAATCTTTACTATCTATCCAACATTGAGTAACTCTGCATAAAATCTTATTTAATATTGAGCGTTGAAGATGCGGAATGCGGCATTGTCGTAATCATGATTGCGAATGCGAATGTCAAATTTTAGTTAGGGCAAGATGCGAGTCCAACATACAAAAATTATAATATATAGTATATATATATAATTAATATTATATATATATATATATATATACTATAGTATATACTTATTATATATTATATATAATAAATTATTTATATAATTTTATATTTTATATAATATATATAGTAATATATATATATATAATACTATATACTTATATATATCTATATATATTATATTTATATATATAGTATATATATATGTTATATATATATATTATATATATATATATATATATTATATATATATATAAGTATATAATATATAATAATATATTTATATATATATATCAGTATACTATTATATATATATGTCTAATATATATAATATAGTATATAAATATATTATATATATATAATATATATACTATATAATATATATAATATATAAATATGATATATTAAATATATTTATACAGATTATATGTACATATATAATATATATATATATAATATATATATATATATATATATATATATATATATAGTATATATATATATATATATAATATATATATTATATATATATATATACTAATATAATATAATCCGATATATAGCGTCAGACGTATGTATATGAGTCTCCGTATATGCACTCATAGTATATATATTATCATACATATATAAGATATAGCTATATAGGTATATTATACGATTCGATATATAATATATATATACAGTATATATATATAAATAAATCTAGTATATATGTATATTATATATATATATATATATATATGAATGATATATATAGTTGGTACGCATCATCTCTGCTAGGGTTGCTATCAGATGCTACTCTCCGAATCTTCTCAATATTTCTATCTTCAAACGTTCGTGTGCCTCTTTACTTCCTTTATCGTCTTGTCTCTGCGTTGTAACTCAGCCTCCCGCCCGCGAGTCCATACATCTCTTCGCTCGTCTTAAGTTATGGTCTCCTCCTTCTGGTCTCCAATCCATGATATCCCCAATCTCTCCACTTCTCTCATTCTATTCACATGTCAAACCATCTTGACTGGTTTCTCTCCACGCATTCAAAGAGGTTCACTCCAGTTCTCTCCTCACCAGTTTGCCTCATTTTGTCTCTCAACGATATCGCCTCTAATGAGTTCCTAAGCATTCACATTTCGAGCTTCTAATCTGCTGCTTTTTGTACCTCGATTCATTGCTGCAGCAGTCAGATCCAACACAATATTCGGTCTCGATTGTTTTATATAATTAAACTTTAACCTCTATTGGATCCCTTCTCCTTTAGCAAGGGTTAATATTCCCACATTCTGTGAAAATCTTCCAATTCTCCCTTTCAACTCGTCATCTTGTCTTCCTTCTTTTTACATCCTCTGCATGGTTTATTGCGTTTACATATTCCCTAATCTATTTACCTTCCGTTTTTATCTCAATTTCATTCTTCTATATTCTTTGTTTTGACTTCATTGCGCGTTTCTTAACATCCTCAATTCGCGATGGTCCCTGAGTCTGTCTTTTTCCTTCCCCTGGCGACTTTTTTCTTTCCTAAGTATTGTGTCGCTTGCGATCCGATCTACACTTGTTTTAAAGGTCTCCCAACTCTCCCCCGTTTCTTGGGTTTCTGTCCCTTCGAATTCTTGAGTGAGTTTTTCATTAAATAGCTCTACCACACTATCCACCCTCAGTTTTTCCAGACAGTATTATATTGTTGTTATCTTCCTTGGTTTTCTTCTTTCTTGCCAAAGCAAAGTTTACTCCACACCGGGACCATTATAATTGGTCGATCTAAGTGAATATCCGTGGTAAGTCTTCACATCTTGAATACATCCTCTAATAGTTCAGAGTATAGATTCATTCAATTCAAAATGATTTCTCCATGTAATGCTCTGTTCCCTCCACACCTGAACCCGCTATACCGACGTCAGATTTTTTGCTTTCGCTCTGTTTGCAGAAAGTATTCATAATCAGCCATTGTTATTTCTCTATGCAAGCCAATCAGGATGGCTCCCATGCAACGTTTCTCTTCTCTACATCCATGAATTTCCGAGGTCACCATCTCTCTCCTGTCTACCGGGGGGTTTTTTTTTTTTTTCTCAACGATGGGCGCTCCATAATATATATTTCACACAAAGTAAGATATATAAATATATATAATATATACAGTATATATATATATTATATATATATATATATAATGATAATTATATATATATATATTTATATATATATCATATAATTATATATAATAATATATTATATTAATATATAAATATATTATATATATATATATATATTATATATATATATATATATATATTACATATATATATAATATAATTATTATATTTATAATATATAATATATAATTAAGATATATATAACGTATATATTAATAAATATAGTATATATTTAATATAATAAAATAATATATATATATACATATTACTATATATAATATATATATATATTTCAGTCGGTTAA